>VCHN02001612.1:0-21146 GCA_007115665.2 Sequoiadendron giganteum
AATTAAAAAAATCAACAAAAAATGCTTTTAAAACCTGCAAAAGAACGCGAATAAAATTGTGTTGATTTTCATGTGAAAAAAAAAAATGAGACCATAGCTTGTTGCTTACTATTATGCTTTGATAGACTTTTTTCCAAGCATCCATAGCTTGTTCGAAAGCACCTGTTTTAGGCTTTTAGCTATAGTAGCAAGGCAGTGAACTGTTTGATAAAATGCTTTGGTAGACATGTATGAAAAATGTCATAGCATAGACAAAGCAGTGAACTATTTGGAAAAATGCCTCAAAGAAATGTGGTCTCATGGTGATGGAATGCCATGACAATCCATAGCCATACGCATTCATCATGGCATTCCATCAACATGAGACCACATTTCTTCGAGGCATTTTTTGAAGCAGTTCACTACCTTGTCTATGCTATTGCTTACTATTATGCTTCAATAGATTTTTTCCAAGCATCCATAGCTTGTTTGAAAGCACTTGTTTTAGGATTTTAGCCATAGCAGCAAGGCAGTGAACTATTTGACAAAATGCTTTGGTAGACATGTATGAAAAATGTGGTAGCATAGACAAGGCAGTGAATTGTTTGAAAAAATGCCTGAAAGAAATGCAGTCTCATGGTGATTATTGTCATTGCATTCCATCACCATGAGACCGCATTTATTTGAGGCATTTTTTCAAACAGTTCACTGCCTTGTCTATGGATTGTCATGGCCTTCCATCACCATGAAACCACATTTCTTTGAGGCATTTTTTCAAACAATTCACTGCCTTGTCTATGCTATTGCTTACTATTATGCTTTGACAGATTTTTTCCAAGCATCCATAGCTTGTTCAAAAGCACCTGTTTTAGGCTTTTAGCCATAGAAGCAAGGCAATGAATTGTTTGATGAAATGCTCTGGTAGATATGTATGAAAAATGTCATACCATAGACAAGGCAACAAACTGTTTGAAAAGATGCCTCAAAGAAATGTGTTCTCATGGTGATGGAATGCCATGACATTCCATCACCATAGGCATTCATCATGGCATTCCATCACCATGAGACCACATTTATTTGAGGCATATTTTCAAACAATTCACTGCCTTGTCTATGGCTTGTCATGGCATTCCATCACCATGAGACCACTTTTCTTTGAGGCATTTTTTCAAAAAGTTTAATGCCTTGTCTATGCTATTGCTTACTATTATGCTTTGATAAAAAATTTCCAAGCATTCATAGCTTGTTTGAAAGCATCTATTTTAGGCTTTTAGCCATAGCAACAAGGCAATGAACTATTTGATAAAATGCTTTGGTAGACATATATGAAAAATGTCATAGCATAGACAAGGGAATGAACTATTTGAAAAAATGCCTCAAAGAAATGTGGTCTCATGGAATGCCATGACAAGCTAAAGCAATTGGCAGCTACTCCTAGTTATTAGTTATGCAATGTGAAGTAATTGCATAATTGCTTAGGTTGACTTTATCAAAAGCTATATTGTAATTGAAATTTTGTCATCTATCAGCATCTAGTTATTCGTTATGCAATGTGAAGTGATGCTTTGAGTTTGAAAGATGTGCAATGCATGAATATAAACTACAAAAATCTATTTTCTACATTTCATTAGTTAAACTCTTTATTTTATTTGCTCTTTATATCTCTATGCTATGGAAATGCCTTTCTATTTCAAAAAATATAGTTTTTATCTCTTGTTATACAATTTTTTATGTTTTTCTAAATCCAATTTTTTCTCGATTTTTTCACAATATTTTCCCAATTTTTTCAAAAAATCTTATACTTTTGGTTTGTCAATTTATTCCCCAAAATATTTTTGTTGCTATGACCAAAACAATAAATACCAATTGAGATTGTACATAGGGCTTGAACATTGGTCTACCATCACACAAATAGAAAACCAAAAGGAGCAAATATACAATGTTAAAGAAGAGTGAAAGCACAACTAAATTTATCATTTCAAAGCAATTTTTTTGATGCATTTTTTCAAACAGTTCACTGCCTTGTCTATGCTATTGCTTACTATTATGCTTTTGATATATTTTTCGAAGCATCCATAGCTTGTTCAAAATCACTTGTTTTAGGCTTTTAGCCATAGCAACAAGGCAGTGAACTATTTGAGAAGATGCTTTGGTAGACATGTATGAAAAATTTGGTGACATAGACAAGGCAAGGAACTATTTGAAAAAATATCTCAAAGAAATTTGGTCTCATAGAATGCCATGATAAGAAAATGCAATTGGCAGCTACTCCTAGTTATTAGTTATGCAATGTGAAGAAATTGCATAACTGCTTAGGTTGACTTTGTACAAACTATATTGTTATTAAATTTTCGGCATCTATCAGCATCTACTTATTAGTTATGCAAAGTGAAGTAATGCATTGACTTTGAAAGATGTGCAATGCAATGTAATCAACGACATGAATATAAACTACAAAAATCCATTTTTTACAATTCATTAGTTAAAATATTTATTGTATTTGCTCTCTATATTTCTATATGCTATGTAAATACCTTGCAATTGTATTTAAAAGGCTTAATAGGTTAGTTAGGTGGTATTTGCAAAATCAAGTTGTGAATGAATGGTAATTAAGAGAAAAATTGGCAAATTGCCATCTTAGAAGTCTAACAAAGGGTGGTTATGGTGGTTGATCAGCTCAAGGGGTAGTTGGAAGGTGGTATCAAGATATATTGTTGTAATACCCAAGTTGAGGGTTGATTTTGTTCAGTTTCTAATAACAAAATATACTTGAAAACGTTGATCACTAGTTTTCTTTGTTTTCCTGAATTTTCTTTGCCTTGCATAGGCCCATACAAGTCTATCATGACTTGAGGCTTTGGATACTTGATTGCATATGTTTTTACTCTCTTTGCATCTATTCTAAAGGTTTAAATCCATTGTTGGTGTGTGTGGGATCAACAAACTTGGTTACTGCTTTGTTTTCTGTGTTAGGGGTTTTGAGGGCAACACCATGACACATTAGCCAATCCACCTACTGTTCCGGCCTTGTTGCTTGGTGGATTGGCCTGTACCATGATTAGTTTGGTGTATGAATACTTTGGAGGCTGAGAGAATGAATAAACTTAGTGGGGTGTGAAGTTCTAATGCTGTTCAGGGGTGTTTCCAACATGAAAGTAAGGAACTCAAGTACTGAATCTGAGAAATACTGAAAGGAATGGGATTGTGAGTGTCCTTTAAGTTAGGGTAGAGGTATTGTGGGGTGTTTTCACCTTTGGAAGGATTGGGGGAGGTCTGGAGTTATGAGTTTCTTTAAAACCCTTCTTTTTGTGAAGGTTTAGGATGGTTTGTGAGTAGAGGAATAGAACAAGTTCTTGGGGCTCTTAAAATGGGAGAATCCTGAGTTTGGTGAGCATCCCTAAGATTGTTTCAAGTTTCCTTGGTTTGGAGGTGAGTTTGTGAGGGGGTTCCTTTGGAAATTAGGCCTAATTGTGAAGCCTAGAGGGAGGGAGGTGTATTGAAAGTTCATGTTGGTCCAAAAGAGTTACTATTGGTTTTGGCATATGTTGTGTAACCCTAAAAAGGGTATCTTAATCCACCTTTAAATGGTCGGGTGTTTTGGAAAGGTTGGGAGAAATTAGGCTTGGACCGGGTTTTGAGTGCTACAAGGGTGGATTGTTGGGTAAGGTGTTGAATGAAGAGTTTGGTTTGATGGGGCTTTGAGGTTGTGTAGATTGCTCAAAATAGGTTGTATTAATCTTGTTAGGATCCCCTTGAAGGCAGGTTGTCAAACTGATTGGGTTTGAGCCTCCTTGCCTCTGCATCAGTGAGGCACAAGTAATTGAAGCATTCCAAAGGATACAAACCACCACGAATGGAGCTTATTTATACAATACGCTTTAGATGGGGCTTATTGAGCATTCAATAGTAATTAATTAAGCATTAGATGTAAACAAAATCCATGCCTAAAACATTCAAGCATACAACTTACACGATACGCATGATAACATCATTCAAGAATGGCAGTAGCAAAATAAGAGTTTCTTTAATCAAAAATACGAAAGGCTATACAATGATATATATTGATAAAAGTATATAAATATATCCAAAAAAACCATATAGGCTTAGTACAAAGGAGCAATATGGACATAAAATATCACGTATATATATCAATAGTACAAAACATATGTTCCAAAATGCCACATAGGCATACAACAAACAACACTAATACATAGTCATTTCCCTCTAGGGGAAGGAAATATATCCCGTGTTGCCTTCGAAATTCGGCTGGATGGAGTGACTGTTGCTTGTCTTGTCTTTCGAACATGCTCGCTACTCCTCCTCTCTTCACTCTAGACCTTCAACTGATACAATTAAAAGTAAAGATGTTAAAACATAGAAATTGAATTGTGGAATGGCATATAACAAAATATATAATCACTTACCGCATACATATAGTCATCATGAAAATTTATAGCATCACCACGTCCACGATCTACAGTGAAAACCACCTGTAGCAACCATGAAGATAGAAATTAAACTACATAAAATTATCATGAAAATTTTCTATAATAGACCATAAAAGAGAAAATATAATGTCAAATCGACTAATCTATTCCATACCTCTCTCAATGGATCAGAACTGGCTATTGTTGCAACAACTCCATGGTCCATCGTGCCACCAACATCACCAGGGCTATCTCTTGTCAACAGCTACAAATGAAACAATATCTCAGGTATCATGTTGATATAAGAGAACATAATGTGACATGATCAAGGAATACTTGAATGCAATGTTTGTGTTTCTCATCAATTTTTTAGATTTGTATATACGCAAAATTATGAAAACTAGCTAACATAGATTTACAACCCTATTAATGAATAAAGGCTACCTGAGTGTATGTTGTTTGAGGATATGAATCATGAGGTGTGGAGGAAGAAGGTGCACCAGGAAACTGTTTGAAATCCGAAGCATGTTATGAGACAAACATTCAAATATAACATTCAACTATTCAAATGCAATAATAATATCTTTAATACTAGTTGCATACCTATGGACTCATCGTCGAGAATGTATAAGGGTCTATAGGAATAGTGCGACCCTGAAATTTCCTCATATCAAAATTCTACTAATTTAGTTATTCTTAAATTTCAAAATATATTTTAATAAACAACATTAAAATAACTTGCTAAATTTTACCTAAGTGTCAATGCCGAATGTATCATTCAAAATATCATCTATGAAATCCATCACCTCTGCAAATGACGTAGGTTGTATAGCTGCATCACGAGCACCCTGATAATCATACGTGCAAACAACACCACAAGTGCCACAATGGTGGGGTGGAGCTCGAGGCCTACACGTCTCCTCCACACCAGGCTCTACTAGAGGACTCACACACTGTAAAATGGTCTAGGTGAGTGAGCCAATTGATTTCATTGTGTCCACCTCTACACTGTCCTTAACAATGGAAGGAAAAATGACATGCTCCACCATGGGTCTGCCCAAGGCTCTCGGTGCCAACTGTGGATTACGTCATGCAACAAGTCTATCGTGTGTGGAGCCCCCACCTCTACCCTGAAAGTCTAAGATGTCAAAATAGTTTGGCATTTTATTGAGGACAAACTCGCAATAGAGTTTCCTCAAAAAGTATTGCAGCACCTCATGGTAATTGCATGGAAATTGGTCAAATACCATCCACCACCGCTCCCAAAATTTGTTTTTAATTAACTCATGGTGGCACCAATGGATGGGGAACCTCCTGCATGCATGGGACAAAGGTTCATTGGTTTTTGGGTCTATAAATAGGGCACACAACTCAGCTTTGCTAATTTTTAGTTTTTTGACATCTGCATATGACAAACCATTAGCATAAAATTATCTCATCTCATGCCTCTTAGTTGACCAAAAATTCATTTGCTCGCTCATTTCTCCTACATGAGTTAAAATTGACTTCAATGATTTAGTAATCCCTCTCCTATAAGGTTGGGTTTCGACATGCTCGGTTAATCTTGCAATTAATTGTTGAATGTCTCTTTTATTGTTTTCAATTTGATTTTGAATATTTTCTTGTGTTCCTTGAGGATGCCTATGAATTGATGGAGGGGTTTCAGGTTGTTCTTGTATAGGAGGCTCTTCATGAGGGGGTGATTGTGAATTCTCAATGTTTTGAGGTGGAGATTCATTCCCTGAGAATTAGAACAAAGTTTTATTATAAAAATCTATTTAAATTTGCATTCCAAATCAAATTCGAAATAAATAAAATAAAAATACACACCTCTTTGCAATCTTTGACCTCTTTGACATGTTGGCGGCATCCTCGTGGAAAATGGCAAGCTAAGGATGAAAACGATGGAAGAGATTTGGTGAGCATCAGTTGCAGACCTGCAATCCTCTTCCTCAAGCCATGGGTTGAAGGCAAAATGAGGGTTTGAAACCCGATTTTTTGTTTTTATGTCTAAAAATATATTTGGCATGCCAAATTTAGCTTACACCAAATGTCTTTTAGTCATTTTTGAATAATAAATGCCTTATTCCGGGTTTTAAGTTTTTTCAATTTGTACATAAATTGTGTCCTGAATTGGTGCACTTACCCACAGTGGTGAAATATTGAGGCGACCGCCTTCATTCCATGGATCCAGGGGCGTCCCAGGAGGATATTGTAGGGTAAATCAAGTTCGAGGACCTGACATGTGGTTTCCATGGTAGTTAGCCCTACTTGGATTGGGATCTTGATAGTTCCTTGAGACACTCTTTCCTGGTCATCATATGCTCTGATGGTAATGCCTTTGTTTTTGTCAATGAAGTCTTCTAAGATTCCCAAATTCTTTATGAGTTTAAGTGAACAAATATTGAGGCCTGCACCTCCATCCACCAGGACCCTTTTGACCTTTTTCTTGTGAACCAACACTTGAAGGTGAAGTGAACGATTATGAGATGGCTGGGTGGGGAAGTCTTGATCAGAAAAGGTGAGGAGATTTGGGGTGACGATGTTACCAACCATAGCCTGGAATTGTTCTGTATCAAGGCTAGCGGAGATAGTGGATGCAGCTAATGCTTCACCAAGGATTTTCCTATGGGCGGCATAAATTTTCAATAGCTCTATGATGGAGATCTGAGCGGGGGCTCTTTTTATCTAGTCAATGACGTTATAATCATAGGGAATGACTTTCGGATTTGAGATGGGGGTCTTAGATGGCTGTGATTCCCCTACAATAGTAACCTTGCTACCATGTGTGGTGACTCCACAGTCAGCGTTGGATCCTTTGACACAAATGATAGTGACCATTTCATCTATGCATGCGATGATTTCTTTGTATATAAGGTTTGAACTAGCATAGTTTTGTTTCCCTTTATTGTTCCCTTGGTTATTTCCTTGATTGTTTCCCTAATTGTGATTAGACATCAAATTCGTGTATATTTTGAGATCTTGGTTTCCAGTGGGTTGCTCGACATTTATGATTTTTTCCTAAGTAAGATCTTGGATGATTTTTTTCAATCTCATGTAATTTGCGGTTGTGTGCCCTTTGATTTTATGAAAATCGCAAAGGAGGTTTTCATTGCACCGTGGTGGTTTTGTCATGGGTTCCGCATATTGTTCAAAATTGAAAATTTTGATAAGGTTCTCTCTAACTAGCTTTTTCATTATAGATTCGATTGACTCCCCAAGGGCCGTGAACTTTTGCTTGGGAGGATACTTGTTTCAGGGAGGTGGTCCTCCTTGATTGTTCAGGTTATTGATTTGATTGTTCAAAAGTGGTTGTTGTTGTTCTACTATATTAGTTTGCACATTGTTGCGATTGTGATTATGTGGTTGATGATGGGTTTGAATATTTTTCTTGGGAGCACTGATGACAACCTTAGCATCGACCACTCCATCGTTGGTGACATTTTTGTTCCTTGACCATGTGTGAGGTTTATCGTTATAACTGGTGGATGGGCGGTTATCTTATTGTGTAGGAAACGTAGATGCGCCCCCTCGCATAGTAAGGGCTCTTTCAATATTGAGCACCTTTGGGATCAATTGATCATATGTTGTAATGCATTGCATTTTTATATAGAATGCCAAGTTTTCATCCAGATTGGCTATGATTGTGCTAACTACTTGTTCTTCTGGCATGGTCCACTTGCTTTGGTTGACCTTGGATTGCCATCTTTGCAAGAAGGAGGCGAATAACTCTCCTTTTCCTTGTTTGAGTGCTGATAGTTCCTCCAGACTAACATCTGTACCTATGTTGAATGCATAGTTTTTAAGGAATGCATCCACAATTTCCTAGAATGTTTTGATGCCTATGGGTAGACGAGAGAACCATTCCATGGCGATACCAGTCTAGCTCTAAGGAAATAGTTGCATTAGATACGTGTCATCATATGCAACTTCCATGCAATGCACTTGAAACTCCTTGACGCGATTTCCAGGGTTTCCCATCACATTATATTTGTCGAATTTGGGGATTTCAAATCCCTTCAGGAATGGTACCATTGTAAGACTCCTATCAAAAGGATAGGGGTAGAAATTGCCTGAGGTTCTAGTTGTTTTTCCTAACTGAAGGTCCAACACCTGCTGCATGAGCAGATTGATCCATGTTGCAACATCATTTTGCAGATCAGGAGGTGGATGAATGTGTTTTGAGGCATTTGCGGTGTTTGATTGATGAGTGGGGTATTGGTGGGGATTTTCTGCAAGCTTTGTTGTGCGTTTAAGGCCTGCTGATATGCCTACATTTATATCAACAACGCTTGTTGTTGGTCCTATTGATGTTGTTCCAACAAATCTTTTTGTTGGTCCTGCTACTATTGTTCCCACAAAGCTTATTGTTGGTCTAGTTTTTGTTGCACTAACAAAGCTTGTTGTTGGTCTAGCTACTATTGTGCCAAAAAATCTTGTTGTTGGTCTAGTTGTTCTTGTCCCAACAAAGCTTTTTGTTTAGCTTGTTGTTGTGCATGAAAATATTGCAGGGCTTGTAGGTATGCATACTGGTGGATTGCTTACAGTTGTGTGTGGTACTATTCTTGTGCATGTTGAGCTTGGTGTTGGGATTGAGCTTAAGCTTGTGATTGTTGGGCTATTTGTGTTGCTTGTGTAGCTTGTGCATCTTGTTGGGCTTGTGCAACTTGTTGGGTGGCTATTTGCACTTGCACTTGTTGAGCAGCCTATTGTGCAGCTTGTTGGTTTTGTTGAAGTACCCTTTGTTGGGTGGATTTTTGGACTGCTTGAATCATGGTGATGAATGAATCTTCATGTTATATTTTGGTGGAATCAGTGATGGATTAGGAATGGTATTGACCATTGTGGTGAGCGGAAGGATCATGTTGGTGATCGGGGTTTGGGTTGTGGGTGGTGTGATTGAGATGCTTGGTCCTTGGGAAACCATGCTTTGAGATATTTGGGTACTGGTGGATGTGTTGACCGTTGCAATTGCTTGAATGGTTGCCATCGGTTGTTGCGATACTGTTGGAAAAAGGAGAGGGTTTGATGTGATACTTAGATTGCTTTGGTTTGGTAGATTGGTGGTGGGTAGGGGGGGAAGGCCCAACCCAAAAGGTGATACATATGTCAAAGGTAATGGAGGGAATGGTGGTGTGTTCCCTTGGAAAATTGATGACGAGGAAGGATCAATGACTCCCCCTGCCCCGAATAACCCACCCTCTCCTTGCAAAATCATGGGGAGAGAAGTTTATATATTTAGCAGATAGATTGGCATTGCATGAAATGAGGATGATTCTGCATGATTATGGAAAGTAAGTGGAACATACGGGTGTAATGAATTTATCGAGATGGATTTATCCGGTGTGGTGTTGATATTCATTTCTCTGTTGTATACAAGGTGATGCTTTTGGATTGCGCGAAGCATGGTGCTTCCCTTATTAACAACTGGCGGTGTTGAAGCGATTCTTGATATGATTTGGGGAATATCCTGAGAGATGTTTTGAAGTGATGTTGGGGGTATGGTCGTAAGAGGCCTTTCCATATTGGTACCCACATCAAAGTCAGAAGGGAGTTTAGCCCCTTCTTTTGTTAACACACGTATATATAGAGAGGGATTAAGTTTCAACATGGCGTTGACGATTCTATGATTCTTAGGATTCAAAACCATTTCAGTTATTTCCTCTTGCGTCATTCCCAAGTCATCATCGATGATGTCCTCTACATGGCCCTCCTCTTGAGGGTTTTGTGATGGAAGATAGGAGTTGTTTGGAGGGTTGTTTGATCCTGGAGGGTTTATTTCAGGAGTCGTTTGACTTAGGTCACTTGAAGTTGATGTTTCTTTAGTGATCTCCATGTTCCTCTTGTGTTGTGATCTTGTTTGAACCATAAAATAGAGATCGTTTGATCTTAATCCTAGGCACAAAAAGGAGAAGAAATAGGAAAGTTTAAGGATCAAAAGTGACGATGGGGATAAGATAAATGGAAAATGGATGATGCAGATGAATGAAACTCTTGAAGAACCTTTGGGGGTGCTAAAAATTTTAGGGCTTGAATTGATTTGATTTTGATAGTTTGACTAGGTGTGCTAAGCCAAACAAGATGATAATGAACTTGTAAACCCTAGGAAGTTGTGTTATCCTAGAGAAAAATTGTACAAGAGAATGATTTTACTAAGTGTGTTAAGCCAATGAAAGTGATTATGAACTTGTAAATCTCAGGACGTTGTGTTACCCTAGAGGTAAAATTTTTCAAGAGGATTGATAATTTGACTAAGTGTATTAAGTCAAACAAGGTGATGTTGATTTTTCCTTTAAGTTTAGCATGAATGATGTTTCAAATTTCTCAAGAGTTTGTTAGTGAGATGAGATTTGATTTTGATGATGGAGGGATGGATGAGAGTGATGATTTTGATCCTAGACTTGACCTAGACAAGACTCTTTCTTACAAGACCTCGGTATTGAAGAACATGCCATACTTCCTATGTGAGAAAAGCACACCTTTGAAAAAGAGTTGGATTATGTTGATAATAGAACTCATACAAACTTGGGTTGTTCTTTGAAGCCTTATTGTAGAAATTATATACCAATCTTTCTCTAACTTCAAGAAGCATTTCAAGACACTCCACACGAGCTTTTGGGCTGATCTTTTTGAACCTTGGTTTTTGGATTTTGATTTTACGAGAAATCATTTGAGAGAACACATGTGTGAGGGGTTCAATTGTCTTAATCTTTGTTTTAATGAGTTCCTTTTATCATAGATAATTTCTTGATTAAAATTTCAAACTAAATGTTTATGCCTTAGTTCCTTTTCATCCCACAAGGTCCATTATGTGGAAAGTTGAGGAAATCAAGAGCACAGTTTCCTAGGTTGACTTTATTAAAAACAAATGATGATTAAACCCAAGTACTTACAAACCTCTAAGGATGGAATCCCTAGGGTAAGCAAGAGCACATGGATTCATCAAGGGTATTTGTTTCCTCCAAAGGGTTTGAAATCTTGAAGTTTTTTTTGTGAACGTTCGTTTCCCAATGTTTTAGATCCAAGCAAAGTGTTTTTGATTTCAAGAACATGTACAATCCCTAGGCTGAAAAGACAATATTTGTTGGGTTCCCACTTGGATGAATCTAGTTGCGCATATTCAGTGTAGATGATTAGATGCTTGACGACACTAGCTCTCCCTTATAGTGCACTCACTTCTCGGGTCAATCAAGAATCAGTACCCATGAATCTACCATGGCATACTTTTCATCTCTACAACAGAACCACATGTATACATGGGGCAGCTTCAAAGGACATGACCTTTTGCACCAACAAATAGATAGGATTTTGGCCTTTGCTAAACAAGGGGTTTTAATGCGGGCATTTCATTTGTGGGGGACTATCCATCTGACAAGAGACCATTGCTGCCCTTCTCATCGGAATAATCCTCGTGATATTGGCCTTTGTTCCAATATCCACACTTATATCTCGAGTGGAAGTCGCTTGGCTTTAGCGTGTTTCTGGTTGGGTCATTCCCTTGGGTGATTACTTTTTCTCACAAGGAAGGCCTGCTAAGATAAACAAAAGCAAGCAAGCATATCCCATAGTTCAATCGACCTTCGTAGAAAAACAAAGGGAGAACACTCACAATATACCACGCTCACACTTGCAAGATTGGTTCAATTTTAATCCCAAAATGAAATGTGGAGGCATTTACTTTACTCAACTTAAGATCACCAAAAGAGATTTTGATTCTCAAGATCACCGTGAGGCACGAGAGAAGTGCATACATCCTTTTGATGGTATTACTTTGAGTAAAAAATTACAAAACAAAACAACACTTGTTCATTTTAAGTCCACAAAGCAAAAGTGGATTATTTTTATAGAACCAAATCAAATGTGGCATTTTTCTTGTTCAATTGTTAAACCTTAAACCAAATCTAGTAAGTTATTCTAAAGTTCTTTTTAAGCCCTTTGTTTACAAAATTTGAAAAAAATTGTATTGTTCTTTTTAGAGCCAAAAAAGAAATTTAGTGTTCCCTAGAGCATAAAATATGACAAATTTCTTAAGAGAGATTGAGAACTCTCTAAGAGTGTTAAACAACACTAAAGTGTTTAAAAACACTTGGTATAAGATGAGAATGATGTCATAATGTAGCCTTCCACTTTGCTTTCCTCCTTGCCCTAACTTGCAAAATAATTTAAACCAAGAGATACAGAGACAACAAACAGGGTAATAGTTCAAAAAGTTGAAAACAAAAAGGCACATGTCAAAAAGAAAATCAAATTTGAACATTTTACTGTCACCCAATGGCACAGTTAGCAAATGCGGAAAAGTTTAGAAACTCTAGCGGTGTAATCTAGCGTTGTTGACAACTGGGAGTGGCACTCTGCAGTAGGATAGAGTGCACAAAGGTGACACTATTTCAACCCAATGGCGCAATTTGGAGTTTAGAAACCCACGACACAGTTTGGAAATTTGAATTTGTGGGCGGGAAGACTCCAGCGGTGGAGTTTGGAGTTTGGAGCAGTGTGATATGGTGCTGCTTGACTGATAGAGGTACAATATGGCGTCGATGGACTATGAGTGGTGCAATTTCATGTAGGCACAAAAAATATCAAAAAACCACGGATTTTTGAAAAAACGTGATGAATTTCTCCAAATCAGCCCTTCTTCTAGTGCCAAAATGTGAATCCCAATTCTATACCTCCACAAACAGGGAAAACAAGCACAATATTAGATCAATATGCAAGTTAGAACAAGGATTCCCCATGAAATTCATCTACAATACTCAAAATAAGAATAAAAAGTAATTGAAATCCTATTTAAGCATGTAAACACTCAATCCCATGGGGGAATTGGTGCCAATTATGTGTAGAAATTGGCCCTTTCCCAACTCCTTTGTTGCAATGTTGATGAGTGATCCACTTTGATGAAGATTCAATCAAGCTCCATGATGAAAAATCTGCATAACCTAGCTAATATTTTGATGAAATGGATGAAAATAGATGTGCTTGAGGATGAAGTTGAGTATAGTAACTTTACTCAAGTTGTGGATGATATTGCAATAGAGGAGGCCTCTATTTATATATTTCAAAAGTGGGTGATTGAAGGATTTGGGTGAATGTTGGACAAAAGACCAACCAATGAGAGAAGGCCACTTGTCCACATGTGATTGGAGGAAGAATGAGCACATTTTGGTTAATATGCATGATAAATTCTATGAGATTCAAATTTTAAATTTGAAAGTGACATGTTTAGAGGGAAGGGAAATGGAGTTAATGTCACTTGGCTCAAGGCCAAGGAAATGTAAGAGGCATTAAATGCCTTGTTGGAAGTACCCATCCCCTTTTGTAGGGATTTTTGAATTGGAAGAATATTCCACAAAAGATGCCCTTTTGAATGGAAATTGATGAATTAATAAATCAAATAAATTGATTTATTGTGCAAGTTGGAAAATCTAGAGGATTGGAGTGATTTGGATTAAATTAATCAAAGTTTAATCAATTTAATAGGAAATTAGATGATGTGACAAATTTGATTCACATTTTATGATTTATTTAAATCAAAGTTGAGAGGAATAATGATTTAGAATTAATTAAATAAGAATTGATTTATTTAACTAAGGAGCATGATGTTAGATTAAATCAAATAAAGATTAATTTATTTAATTTAAGGGGATGACTTTAGGGATTTAATCAAATAAAGTGAGTTATTTAATCAAATAGAGACATAGGGTTAATTAAATCAAATTGATTAATTTAATTAACATGAGAGAATGACTTAATCAGATAAATAAGGATTTATTCAATTAAGGGATGAAAAGTGATGACAAGTTAAGAAGATGATTCAAGAAGAAATGACATTAGTAATCAGGATCAAGTGTGTCGGTATATTTTCCATGTCTACACATGTATATATATTAAATAATAATTTTTTTTCTAGATGAAATTGTTGAATATATCGAATACTGAGAGGGGGTGGGGGGAGGGGGGGCTGAATTAGTATTTTTTTGGAAAAATTAATTATTAACCATCCTATTATCAATACACATCTAATAGAAATGGTGAACCAAAACATAAAAGAGACCTTAACACATTGACACCAATATATTTTTACGTGGAAAACCCAAAATGGGAAAAACCATAGTGAGGATTAGTTCATAATATATTATAACCAGTTATAAGTTATTGTAGGGCTCACTTCCAGGACTCATTTTCCTTGAAAAGGCTCACAACCTGAATACAAAATATATTGAAAGTTCTTTCTTCCTTGGAATCACACTAGTTTCTAGGATAAGTAAGAATCGCGATTTAGTGTAATTGTCCACTATAGAGGTACAAAATATATTGTGGTATCTTTTTGCCGCACACAATTATTGTGGATGAAGAAGACATTGAAAGATAACAAAATATTGAATATGATGAACCTATTCCTAACTTGTGTGATAATACAAGTACTATCAATATTTCGAAAAATCATGTAATGCATTCAAGAACAAATCATATCTCAATCTAGTATCACTTTCTAAGAGAGAAAGTTATTAAGAAGGAAGTAAAGTTGGAGTATATGTTCCTACAAAGGATCAAATAATAGAAATTTTCAGAAAGGCTCTTCCAAAAGATACATTTGAGCATCTAAGACATAAGCTGGGGTGTTATTGTCCCTCCATCTTACAACTAGATGCATAAGAAGGTGCATCTATCCAAGGGAGCAATTCAAGATGTATTCTTTATCTTGATTTGAGGAAGCTACCTCTCAGGGGGAGTATGTAGTGATGTCTTTGTTTGGTATAGTCAAGGGGAGCATATCTTGTGCCTAAAAGTTGGAGAGAAGGAAGTGAAGTATGTAGGTGTTTCCATTTTCCATTGATGTAAGAAGGGGAGAGAGTGAAGTTTGAAAAACAAAGGAAAATAGATGTTCAAGTAAGGGGGAGAGTTGCTTGAGAGTTGGAGATCAAAGTTTCTTTTGTTTTTGATGGTTTTTTAGCAAGTGTTGCCATCAATGACAAAGGGGTAGATTTTTGCACTATGTTGCCATTGCTTTCAACCTCTAGTGTGGCTATGATGAGAAGGTTCTTGTGGTGTTGAGAAAATGTGTTAGATGTAGTAGTGTTACTTGGTTTCCAAGTGATTTTGAGAAAAAATGCATAAAGACTGTACAAGGTTACTGCAAAGTATTATGTAAATATGCACTCTATATTTATTCATTCTTGAAGATCTGCATGTGTGGTTTGAATGTGATGATTAAAATCCTTTGAAGGTGTTATATTTAGAGATTTAAATTTTGGATTGTGTGGAAGTAGAAGATATGTTTGACAATGTATTGGACTGTCTCTAGCTTGAGAAGAGGGATATTTGGGAGAAATAGAAATGCTTCATATTTCTCTACACTAAATTTTCTCTTTTTATAGATTTGTGAATGAGATAAAACTATCTATACCACACCCTTAGTTCATTTAGAGCTCATCAATTCCACAAGCTTGCATCATGAGTTGAATCTCAATGACTGACCTTGGTGAAGTGTGAATTTGGATGCTTGATAGTGTTAATGTTGGTTTGGTTGACTTGACATGTTAACACTATTTGTGAATGGGATTTGTAGTTTATGAAATATTAGTGTAGTGTGTTGGTGTAGATTTAGGTCATGGTTAACCCTTGGTGTGGTCCTCCACTTCTTTCCACCGTAGAGGTGTTTGGTGTTGACCTATTTGGTGGTTGCACATTTAAGGTGCATATGTTTCATTAAGGCTGACATAGAGAAGATTGTTTGAGGTCACAAACGATATATATGCAAGCTCAATTGTTGGATAAGTGTGTGATGTAATATGTGGTGTAAAATTATGGACATTTGATCGTTGGTCAAGATTTGGGTGGGAGAAAGAACACCTAAGACTACTGGAATAATGAGTAGAAGGTGTCTACATTTCAATGTGCTTGAAGTTGCTAGAGGTGGTGAGATGAAATTTGTAGATGGTTGTGGTGGTTTCTCCTATTGCTCTAAGGTAATGAACCTCCTTGTAATATTTTCTTTGTAATCTCTTGTAATTTGAAATAAGTTATCTTCCTCGAGAGTGAGCCTTTCTCTTTTGTGTAGTAAGTCCTTTGGATAGTGAGCCCTCTAGGTAGTGAGCCTCTTATAATCAGTTTTAGTTTTCATATAGTAAGTTAATCCTCAAAAAAAATTCCCTTGTAGGGTTTTCCTTGAAAAAAAGTAGCACATTCTATTGTGAATATTTGTGGATGTGTTGTTGTTTTGTTTGATTACATTTATGCTAATATCTAATAAGGGTTTGAACATTTTAATGGACAATTGATTCACCCTCCTCTCAGTTGTCTTGTGTTCCTAACACAACTATGTACCCATACTATTCCTTCATGTGCTTATATTTTATGATAGATTCTCTTTAATTCTAAAATATAGCTCCTCTTATAATTTTGTATCACCTTATGTGATGTAATTCTCCGTTTATTATTGTATATGCTAAACACTTCCATACAAGAGATTCTTTATTCTACGATGAGACATTTATGGGAAATTATCCTTTAGATAAGTATAGAAATATTATGTAGTTCTTTTGGTACCACATTCAATCTAAATAGGTGTGCACCAAGTAGATATTGTGGCCAATCTTTTGTCTCCTCCCTTATCTCTATTCTTGATAATTAATTAGGTCCTTGATTTATTTTTTTAGTTTTGACCATTATCTTAAAATAAAATTCTTTAAATAAGAGTAATAAGAGACATATCCTTCTTTGTGTGAAAAGTCTATTGAGTAAGTACTCCAATGGTTCATGATCCATAAAGAATGTAAATGATGTTTTTGATTAGTGATCAACAAGTTTTGCGAGGACTAGAAACCCCTTAAATACATGTTTTCAGGGGACCAAAAACCCCATACAAACAAATAAAATTTCCAAAAATATCAGAACACAAACAATCAACAACCCAACATCAACAATCTACCAAAAGATACACATGACAAAACAAACTACAAAGAATCAGCTTCAAAGGGGTCGAAAACCCTTATACAACCAGGAATTCACATGGACCTTAAACTCAACACTACTTGCATTAGCCAGGAAACAACAAACCAACTGCTCATAAAAAAACAATTGAGCTAGAAAAACTAGACAACATACTAAAGAAAAAAACCATTAAGCCCCTATGTTGCACCAGGACCAATAAATCCAAACTCCCCACCTCAATAGGGAAGTTAGATATAGCATAAAAGTACTAATAACGAACCTCCTCCTTGCAACTCCATCTCACCTAAAATTCCAACCTAATCTCCTCCTCAATAGGAGAGTGTTCCCCTCTAATGGAGAAGAAGAAAAAATAACCCTTACCGCTAGCTCCAAAACTAGCCTACACACACAAGTTCCAACTTAATAGAAACATGCAGTAAATAATAGAGCTTCCCACCAAGTCTACAACCACCAACTCCACCTCTAAAAGAGAGGGCTCCACCTCAGAATGATCAATCTTCACCTCCATAGAATACCCCCACTATAAAACTTGGAAGAAAGATAGGATATTGATAGAACGCTCTGTCTCAACCTCCTTTGGCATGGTAAGATACTAAAGTTTGAGAGAAGAGACAATCTCTCAAAAGCTTCAAAAGACAACTCATAAAAATTTGCAACCCCAAGCATTGCTAGTGAAGACACAACCCTCTATCAAAAAGGGTCGAAGAGAATTCAAACCAAAATATCATCAAAACAAAAAATAACAAAAAAATTAGCTGGGTATAAAAAAAACCAAGAGGAGAAACCCATCCAATAACTCCTTAGAAGACTAGGAGGAGGCAGCACATAGTTGCAAGTAAAGTGAAGGCCAAAAGACCACCAAGAGAAGAGATCTATCCTTAGAGTGAACAAAAGCAAACAAGCCCCAAGAAGAAAAGGGGACCCCAATCCAGAAGGAAACACAGAGAGGGCCAAACAAGAAAACCACCCAACCACCCCAACACGCCAGTTAGAGCCAAGAATAGGCCACAAATCCACATCACCAACTAGAGAGAGACACCACCACTCCACAAGAGGGAGACCAAAAGCAACCAAATCACACCAAGAGAAAGAACCCCCAAAAGAGCACCACCAATAAAATACCAAGAAGGAGCTAAAGAAGACTAAGAAGAAACTAGTTAGAGAATAGGCCAACACAAGGAGCACCTAATCCCTCCCTCCTACTACACTGAATAGGAGCTGAAATAAGCATGTCCAACAACCACTCCTCCCCAAAAAACCCAAAGCACACCCTTATCCACTATAAGGCAAGTATAAAAAATCTGAACACCAAAGCACTCACACACAAAGGGACAAACTGTAGCAAACCAAAAGCACCAGAATAGGAAAAAACCCATCCAATAAAAGCAACCTCACACCACGAGTCTTGAAAGAGTTGTTGTAGACAAAAGAAGAGATAGCCCAAGGAAGAAAATCCTCCCACACCAGACCAAGTAGAGCCTGAGAGCCCACAAACACTCCCCCACATAGAGGATTTGAACCAAAGAACCTTTGCCAACAGTAGAAACCCATCGACAACATCAAACTCTACTCCATCCTTAGCAAGCCACCAAAGACAGCCCGTACCACAAAACACTAGGCTTCCAAAATCCTCAACCAATAATAGAACAACTAAAGCAGAGGCACTGGAAAGAGCCATAGAAAGAAGAGACAAGGGACCAAACAAAGCAACCAACCTGACCCCACCCAAAGCATAGGGAAACAAGAGGCTAGAATCGGCGAACAAGCCACGCAAAGGAGCTCCAACAAACCCTACCCTAGAAACAACTTCAGAAACATCCAAAAACCCGCACCTCCCACACAAAGAGCCATCCTTCACAGCAATAGGAGAAGGAATCCGCACAGAAAAAACCATCATCTTCATCATCATCGCCTTCACCCTCAACACCCTCTACAGATTTGAAACCGGTGCTACCACTTCCTTTCCAGCTCATCTTTCTAATGTAAATGATGTTGATAGTAGATAGTATCAAAAAATTTGTAATAGATAAACCATAGGTAGGGCTTCTCTTTTGGTAGTGGTGTATATTTTCTCCACCTTATAATTTTTTCCTTTCAAAGACAATGGGGTGATATTTATTACCTTTGGGTTGAAGTAATAATACTCTTATAAAAATTCATAATGCATCTATATGTACATTGAAATATGTGTTCCAATCTAGGAAGATTAATATGGGTGCCTTTGTAATTTTGTTCTTCAATTTTTGAAATGATTTTTGGTATTCCTCAGTCCATTCAATGCTTCTATGAGATCTCTTTTTAGTAATTCTTCCATTGGTGCAACTACTTTGGCATAACCTTTTATTAATGTGTGGTGGTATCCAATATATCCTAAGAATTTTTTTACTTTTGAAGGTGTCTTAGGTGGTGTACCTAATTTCATAATTAAAGTACCATTTATAGGGTCTACCATCAAACCTTCTTTGCAAATGATATGTCCTAATAATTTCCCATAGGGTATCAAAAACACAAATTTCTTCAAATTTAGTGCAATTTGCATACTTCAATGCTTATTTAGTATCATTATCAATGCTTGTAAATGCTCTTTGACTAGGTCATATATCATCCAATCATCTAAATATACCTTCAAAAATTCATGTATAAACCCAATTGAATAGCGTAGGTACATTATTTAGAATGAATGGAATCAATGTGTGCCTGTAAGAGCCCCATTTTTTCAGAAATATTATTTCATACTAGTCTTCCTCACTTATTCTTACTTGATGATACACTAAAATTCTATCAATGAAGGAGTATATTTCTATTCCTACTACTGATTCCAAAATTTCTTTCGTGAATGGAATACGAAAACTTTCATAAATACGGTCTTTATTTAGTTCCCTAAAGTAAACTAGAATCCCTATTTCACCTATTTTCTTATGTTGAATTATCATAGGGATAATTCACTCTGCATAGTTTATTGGTTTGATTATCCTTTCTTCTATCATCTTGTCTAGTTCTATTTTAACTTTCTTCTTCATATTTGGGTTTAGTCAGTATGGTATTTTCCATATCAATTTAGCTCCTTCTTTCAATTGTATTTTCATGACTCTTTCTTCCTCCTTTAGGCCTTTTAGGTTTGTAATTTTTTTGGGGAATAATTCTTCAAATTCTAAGAAAATATCTCCAACTTTCACTACTAATCTGTCATCCCAATAGCCTCCTATTTTAGCCAGTTTTAGATCTCCACCTTTAGCAGCATTCTCTTCTTTTAGTTTGGTTGGTTGGTTATAGTATTTTTGTTTGGATTCTATTAGAGATTTTAATTTTCTTTCCCCTTGTTGTAATTCTATATCTAAGTTTTAAGAATACTCACCATCCTATTTTTTTAGGTAACAACTTTTCTCTAGTAATGTAGATTCTTTATCAAGTCATTCTATATGTATCTTCATATTCCTTAGGTAGTGTAGAGGTTTGTAGAACCGATATTTATTTAGTTTCATCTTGCTTGAATATTACCTCCTTAAGTTTGATCAATGTGATGTGTGTCTACGTGTTTTCATTATATAGAAAGAGAAGGCATGGTTAAAGTCATTTATTAGTTATGTCAAGTTGTTTATTTATCCTCTTCACTCTTTTTTGATGTGCCATGTTTCTGCTACCAAATTTAGTGTCCAATAGAGTAATTATAGATTCATTCATTATACTCATTTTTTCCCTTCCATTTACTAATACAAGGGGTTAGATGATCCTCTGGTGAACTCTATCTATTATACTTTGGTATTTCATTATATTTCCTTCCTCTAATAG
>VCHN02004047.1:0-12728 GCA_007115665.2 Sequoiadendron giganteum
TCCTAATCCTCCATCCATTTCCATCCCTTCATCTAATCCTAATCCTCCATCTCCTCCTAGTCCTTCATCTAATCCTAATCCTCCATCTCCTCCTAGTCCTTCATCTAATCCTAATCCTCCATCCATTTCCATCCCTTCATCTAATCCTAATCCTCCATCTCCTCCTAGTCCTACATCCAATCCTATCCCTTCATCTAATTCTAATCCTCCATCTCCTCCTAGTCCTCCATCCAATCCTATCCCTTCATCTAATTCTAATCCTCCATCTCCTCCTAGTCCTCCATCCAATCCCATCCCCATGTCTAATCCTAATCCTCCAATCCCCAATCCTCATCCTCCATCCCTTCCAAATGTTTCCCAAGGAATCATGCAAGAAGAGCCACCATGCCCTCCCACTTTATCATGTAATATCACTAGTGATGAGGCCCTCCTCCATCCTACACCTATCCCTCTCATCACCCTTCCTACCACCATCCAAACAATTGAGCCGGTCAAACCCATCGAATCCATTGAATCCCCATATTCTACTACTAGATCCACCGAATCCATTGAAGACATCCAATCCCCTCCTCCTAGTCCTAATATTCACAAACTTCAATCCAATGACCTTCATGAATCCTCCATCCTCCTCTCTCCCCTAGTTGCGGAACCCCTCCAACACTCTTCCATCATCATACATCCCACACAAGATGAGTCATGCCAAGAGATTGATCCAAAGCATACAAGCATATCCCCTCCTCCAAATCAAGATCACTCCATCCCATCTACTCCATCTCAAGAACATAGTCGTCCATTCATTTCATCTCATGATCCATATCCTCAACCAAGTCATGATCCTATCCTCCCATCCACCCCATCTCAATATCACACTATCTCCTCCACTCCATCCCATGATCCCCTTTTCCTTCAAGATCCAATCACTCCATCTCATGAGCCCTTATCATCCACTACCATACATCTAGATCCCATTGTACTCCCCAATTCCTCTCATGATCCCTTATCACTCATTCCTCCTGATGTTGCTATCCCCTAGTCCCCATCACATGATCCTTCATCGCCATCTAGTCTTACCATCCCAATGCCACTTTTGTATCACCTTGGTAACATTACGTGCATCCATGGTGGCCTTCTTGCAGAAGAAAAACAATGTCTATGCACCACCTTTCCTCTTCCACCTGCTAATGCGCTCGCATCATGCTTCCAAGAGAATAAGCATCCTACCATTAATCACATGCTACAAAACATGAACTATCAAGGAAAAGGTTTAGGCCTTCATGAGCAAGGTACTTTAGAGCCCATCCAAGTCAAAGAACATCCAGGCACACATGGTCTTGGATATGTCTCCCAAAACTCGTACTCTAAAGATGTTGGTACAACCTTCGTACATCCTAAATGATCCTCTTCTAAAGGCACAAGAGGTACTTCCCATCATTCTACCAAGACATATGCCGCCATCCCCCCTCCTCCATCATACTACGTAAAAACAACCATCCATCTTCCTCCCTCATCCTCTCAATCCATTTTGGGTCCTTATGTCCCTCCATCCATCATTGCTCATCCTTCATCTACTATGGTTTCTTATAGCCCTCCATCAAACCCCACACATCCTCCATATACACAATCTATTTTGGGTCCTTACATCCCAAAATCACCCCCTCCATCTTATCCTATTCATCCACCCCCTCTCCCTCATACACAACATAAAAATCCTACCTTCATAACTCCTAATCAGGATCAACAAAGGCACATACCTACACATTATCCATCCACACTTCCTCATCAAATGCCTACCTCCATCGCTCTCCATCATCCATCTCCTCGCATCTATCCCCTTGCTACTAAAACAACTTTGGATACCAAAGCAACAATACATAAATCCAAACATCCACATGAATCTAAAGCTCCTCATGTCCCCTTCCACAGACATGTTGAAGAACAGAAAAATCGAGTCCAAAATCCAAATCAATCAAAAAGGCCACAAAGGCCCACCGAAGCAAAAATAAAAACCATGTGGATCCCAAAGAAAAAAGGTGCCATACCTTCAATCGAAAAGTCCATAACGACATCCAAAGTTGTTATTTCCCCACAAAATCATTCACCTCCTCCATCTCCTAAATCTGTTTTGGGTCCCTACATCCCAAAATTCACTATCCCAATGCCTCCATTATCGTCACACTCTCCATCCATTCATCCACCTATCTTTTCGCATCCACCATCACATGTGCCCATGTTGGTCTTGAACACCTTCCCCCATCACCAATCCACTCCATCATTACATCCATACACTTTCCAACATCCCCTCCACTATCCTCTCTATCTCCCCCATCAAATTCCTTTAATCCATCCTCTTGCATAAACCATCCAGTCTAATAGGGTTGTACCAACATCCGTTGGCCACTTCAAACATGGGCTCTTATTACCTCATATGGAACTTGATGTGTGAGTCCTTCATCCCTATCCTTATCAAATTTCCTCTAAAAATCCGCATATCCATATCCCTATCTTTATCCATCTTCGTCCACATCCTAGTCCAAAAACTTAGAAAAATACAAAAAACAAAAAAATAATAAAGAGAAAATCATTTGTCCAATGGTGAAAACTTGGCAAACAAGCATCATGTGTAAATTCCCCATCTCGTCTCCTTCCACGATTGGGGGCAACATCCACTTACGCATTCCTTTCCTCCATCTCCTACATCTGCCTATCTTCTGCATCCTATCCATCCTATCCCATTTATCCCACTTCCTCCCTCTTCCTTGTGATCTTGATAAATGTAGGGGCAAACCTATATACATGCTTTGGACACCTCTTGGCATATATTCCCATCCATACACTATCATATTCCTTATCCACCTCTATCTATCTTCCATTGCCCATCTCACTCCCTTATCCACCCATCTTTCTATCCCTCTTGCCTCATCATGCATGACACATATAGAGTGGGGGCATCTCCTTATTTGCAATTGGGTCCTTGGAGACATCGTCCATCCATTCCACCAGGTAATCTTCTCCATCTCCCCATCCTCTCATCCCATAGTCCTTTTCATCCTTTCATCCTTATCTCCCCATTCATCTATCTAAACATCCACTCCATCTCCCTATCCTTATCTTCCTATCCACAAATCCTTTTCCATCTTTTCATCCTTATCTCCTCATCCGTTTATCTACCCAGTAATCCATGTCATCTTTTTGAATCCTTATCCTTCTATCCATATATCCTAGCATCTTTCTATCTCCCCATCTTTATCCATCCATCCATTTCCGTCCATTATCCCTTGTCATTGGTATCTAGCTATAGGCTACCCTCATGCAATCCAAGGCCATTCTATCTCACTATCATCATTCCTATCTATTTCTCACATCTTTCCAATCTTCATCACTCATCTATCCATCATCTATCCACCTATCCTAGCATCTTCTTATCCATCCATCCATTTCCACCCATTATTCCTTGTCATTGGTATCTAGCTATAGGCTACCCTCATGCAATCCAATGCCATGTTATCTCACTATCATCACTCCTATCTATTTCCTACATCTTTCTGATATCTTATCACTCTTCATCCTTCATCTATACATCCTCTCATCCTCCCAATTCATATTCTAATAATCTAGGTCACTATCCCATCCCTGAGCTTCGCATAACCCACATCCCACATATCGACCATCCAATCCTGCGGCCTATCCTGGCTCATCATATCCTCTCCATCATTTTATCCATTTATCTTGGTCATCTCATCATCCCTTATCCATTGTCTGTCATCGATCTTTGGTCGAACTACGTTGCCCCTGCGCTTTCACGTAGGCAAGGTCGGTCATTTGATCCACCCCCGGGGTTCTATCTTTTGTTTGTCTTGTCTCTTCCATCGTCTATCTTTGGCCTTGTGTCGAGCTACGTGGCCCCTGCGCTTTCATGTAGCCAAGGTCAATCATTTGGTCCGTCCCCTGGGCATTTTTTCCATCTGATCCTCTATCTTCATCATCCTCTTTCCACTTTTACCATGGTCTTTTCCTGAACTATGAGGGCTCTGCGCTTTCACGTAGGCACAGTTGATCTTTGATCAACCCTCGAGCCCCTAGGTCTTTAGGGTGTGTTAGTCCTATTGTCTTGTCATCCTGTCGTCTTGTCGTGTCATCAAGTATGTCCCTATCCTAGCTGGTGCTTATCAAACAACGGTCATCTGTATCACACGATCGAATCGGTTTCTGGTATCCTACGTCATATTGATCTTTTAGTTTACTATCCATCATCGGTCTCAACAGGATGTATCCTTCCTAACAGACCTCATCAACCCCATCCATCATCTTGATCCTATGGCAAAGGACGTTTGAAACTTGATTGTGATCTTTTGATGTTTTTGACATTTTGTTTATCATTTGAGCTCCCTATCATCACTTGTCATGGTCGCCTTGATCTATCATATCATGGTGTGCTTTGACTAGTAAACATAGGGGCATATCTTGATCTTTTTTTTTATGTTTTTGTCTTCTTGGTTGTCCCACGTAGTACCCACCAAGACTCTTGCAGTCTTGTGTTATGTTGGGGCATCCTTTTGTGCTTGTGGTTATCCCAATACCAGGCCCGACCACTGTCTTTATGACTTTGGGGTGTTGGAATAGCCTTCTTGTCTATTATGTTTGTTATATGCATTAGACACTAATCCGTCTTGGTTTACATACCCTGATGCCTAGTGTCTTATGCTATAGCAAAAATCAGTGCTCTAAGGATGGCAAATTGCATTAGGATTGCATTTCATTTTCCATTCCATCATCTTGCATATCTCCCCCATCCTCATCACCCTCATCCTCATCATCAGTGGGATGTATCCTTCCCTCTCCTTGTGTTGTTTTGGGATGTATCTTTCCCTCACCAACAACACTCTCATCGGGATGGATCATTCCCTCGTCAACAACACTCACCCTCATCTAGATGTATCCTTCCCTATCCTTGTGTTGTTTTGGGTTGTATCATTCCCTCGTCAACAACACTCATCCTCATCCTCATCAGGATGTATCTTTCCCTATCCTTGTGTTGTTTTGGGATGTATCATGTCCTCATCAACAACACTCCATCAACCATCTGCCCAACCTGGCTTGTACCTGGATTGGGGCAACATCACATTTTTTTTCTTCTTGCATCCATTTGTGCTCACATTTATCTCTCATCACTTATCATCATTTCTTATCCATCAACTTACATCATCATTTTCATATCCCCTTTCCTCATCTCATCTTTCATCTTTTCCCCCATCTCTTCCTCCTTCTTCTTCCTCCTCCCCCCACTTTCTTTATTTCCTTCTTCTCTTTCTTTCTTTCCTCTTCCCCCTCCCTCTTTCCTCCCGCCTGTGGGGTGGACACGCCCTCGTACTGCCGGGGCGAACCCGCCCTCGGTCTGTAGCTGGGCGGATCCACCCCTTGCAGCGGGGCGAACCCGCCCTCAGCCTGCAGCGGGGCAGATCCTCCCTCCTGGGGTGAACCCGCCCCATCCTGGGGCGTACCCGTAGTGGGGTGGACACGCCCTCCCGGGGCGAACTCGCCCCATCTTGGGGCGTACCCACCCTCCCGGGGCGGACACGCCCCTTCCCGGGGCGAACTCGCCCCATCTTGGGGCGTACCCGCCCTCCCGGGGTGGACACGCCCCTTCCTGGGGTGAACCCGCCCTCCCGGGGCGAATTCGCCCCTTCCCGGGGTGTACCTTCCCTCCCAGGGCGACCTCGCCCCTTCTGCAGTGGGGCACATTCGCCCCTCTGCAGCACTTTTTCTCTTTTTTCTTCCCGGGGCCGTCATTTGCAAACCGTGTGTCGGATCAACTTCGTTCAAAAGGCAAAGTTGCTTATTTTTTTGAGCTCTTTCCAACCATACCCTCCATTTCTTTCTATTGATAGATTTTTTTTGGGACCCCTCTCTTTTCCCTCCCCTTTTAAAAGGTATTTTTACCTTTTATTTACCGTTTTATTCCTCTGACTAATCCCTTCCCTTCCTGGTGCCGCCATTTGCACCCCGTTTGTCTGATTGACTTCGTTCAAAAGGAAAACTTGCATAATTTTTTTCCCTGTTTCCAACCATACCATCCATTTCTTCCTATCGAGAGGTCACCCGAGACCCCTCTCTTTTCCCTCGTCGCCCTCTCGAGGGGGCATACCCTTCACATTAATCTATTTTCCCTTCCATAGTCAACCCCTTCCAGGATTGGGGCATCTTCATCCATTCCCCACTAATTGGACAACTCAAGTCCTATGCTCGGGCATCATTCATCTGCACTTTATTTTCTTCAAAGCACAATTATTCTAATGGTACTTCGAAGAGGGGCAAAATGTAGACATCCAAATTTGATCACTTCCATATGATCAAAATTGTCTACTTTATATTCATCTATTCCATTAACAGTGATTAAATAATTTATTTAATCATTATTTCATTTTCTGCCTAAGGTTCCTAAAGTATCTAATTAAATAAATTAAATACTTTACCTTACACCCTGTTCCTCTCTAAATTAAATAAATATGACAAATTATTTAATTTAGTCTTTTAACCCATTTGAATTAAAATCAATTTTTAATTCCTCTTTTCTCTCTCCTTGTCACATTCTCCATAACCCTCTTCTAATCCGGATTAAATTAATTAATCTGTGATTAGGATGTGCACCACTTAATCAAGATTAAGTGTCACATCCTCCATAATCTCTCATTAATTACCTTAATCATGTGTTTGCACAACCTTAATCAGAATCATTAGCCACATTTGGCTTACCTTTTCTGGTCAACCTTCCCACTTACCATTTTTGGTATGGACTCCCTTCCCCATGTGAATTTTTAATTCACATTTATTCAACCAAGGTTCCCCTCTTCCCCATGTGAATTTTTAATTCACTTTTATCTTTCCAAGGTCTTCCCGATCCCCCATGCAAGATTCTAGAAGCCTTGACATGTCACTTCACATGTGCCAAGGGCTTCTAGAACCTTGGACTTGTCACATCACCCACATGTGACAAATCTCCAGCTTTTTGGAGACCCTCTCTTATCCACTAGATTCTTTCAATCATTGTGAATTTTTAATTCACTTTTATTCCTCCAAGGAATCTTCTCATCCCCCAAGATCCACCTCATTTCCACATCACTCCACCCTAGGATATCTCACCTTCCACATGTCAAGATGTGAGAGCTTGTGAGTCCTCAACTCACCATAGCCCTTCTTCTTAATCTTTGTTGGATCAATCCCAACCATTGAATTCTCTAGAGAATTCAATTTGGCCTATAAATACCCCTTCAATTCCTTCATTTTGAGAGGATCAAGTCTTTTGCAAATAAACTCTTGCAAAATTTCCATTCAATCTCTCATATATTTTAGCATCCATATTACATCAATTCATCTTGCATCCACTTCATTTTCATTGCCATCCAAGGAGCACACAAGAATTCAACATCAAGGGCCAACCAAGGAAGCAACAACATGAAGGTATAACAGAAATTTATTTGTTTATCTTGCTTTCATATTGTTCATTTTCTTAGGCTAATCATTGAGGTGCCCTATTATCTTGTTGTTTCTCTTTATTGCACTATTAGTTTCTTATTTAACATCTCACATTTAGGAAGCAACACTTTATTAGGATCACAGTATGGATTTTGTATTGGGGCTACCTAGGACCCAAATAAGTTTTGATAGTGTTTTTGTGGTGGTTGATAGGTTTAGTAAGATGGCCCATTTTCTTCCTTGTAAGTGTACCGATGATGCATCTCATATAGAAGGTATCTTCTTTAAGGAGGTTGTTAGGATACATGGATTGCCTTTAAGTATCATTTCTGACAGGGATTCTAAGTTTATAGGTCACTTTTGGAGGACCTTGTGGAAGAAACTTGGCACAAATCTATCCTTTAGCTCTGCATACCATCCACAAATGGATCAAAAAACTAAAGTGGTGAATAGATCATTGGGAAATCTCTTAAGATGCATTACCAAGGAACATGGACAAGCTTGGGATCTGATTTTACCTCAAGTTGAATTTGCATACAATTTTTCCATGAATAGGAGCATTGGTAGGAGCCCTTTTTAATTAGTCAATGGCATGCACCCTAGAGGGGTTTATGAATTGAGAGATATACAAGGAATTGATAAGAGAAGTGCTCAAGGAGAAGACTTTGATGTTACAATCAGGGATATTCATCAACAAGTAAAGGAAACTCTACAAAAGAATGTTGAGAAGTATAAGGAAAGAGGAAATTTAAAGAAGAGGGATGTCCAATTCAAGGTTGGAGATTTGGTGATGGCTCACTTGAAGAAGGAGAGACTTACAAAGGGAGAGTATACCAAACTCACGATGAAGACGATAGGACCTTGCAAGGTGGTCCACAAGTTTGGCCAAAACTCTTATGAAATAGAGCTACCTCCTGGGGTGGCAATCTCTCCTATTTTTAACATTTCTGATTTATATCCTTTCAAAAAAATTGGGAATGCAGGGGATGCAGTAGGCCCAAAACCAATGTAAGATGAATATTGGGTCAAGGAATTACCCCCAAGCCAACCTATGACTCTTGAATCCATCCTAGACACCATGGAGACAAAGAGGACTAGAAGGAAGGTCTACAAGGAGTATTTGGTTAAGTGGAAAGTTCTACCTAAGGAGGATGCCACTTGGATGTCTGAAACTAACATTGAACAACATGGGACTACTATAGAAGACCTAATCTCAAAGAGGACTTAAGATCTTTTTCTTGCGTGGGAGTATGGTGAAGGAGCACCCATGTGTCCAATGGACCTAATGAACCTAGATTGCTTTGAGATGATTTTTTTCTTGTCTTGGTGATAGAATAAGGTCCTAAGGACCATTTCAATGCTTTGTAATAGGTCTCCTAGGTTTATGGTTGCATTTTGGTCTTGTTGACCAACTTCTTTTTACAACAAGGTCTCCATCCTCTTTTTGTAAGTTTAGTGTATCTTGGAAAACTAAGAAATAAGGATGCCTTGATATAACTAGACACCTGAGGGGAGTCACCTTTCTCATTTGAGGGGTCTTGGATGCCTTTCAAATATTTTGGAGGTATCTTTGTAGGTGGGTTGGTGAAAGTTGTCTAAATTGCCTTAATTAGGCATTTATGTGACAAAATCACATCTTTTTTTGTTTCCAACAACCATATGATTAAAATTTCAGTTGTAAGACATTGGAGGGAGTTTTAAGACTTTATATATTCCTCTCTTGGTTGAGGAAAGGCTGTTGTTGAAGTTTGGAAGGAGTTTGCAATAAAGAGTTTGCTGATTTTTTGTGTTTTCCTAAAGAATTTGTTGATCCTGTACTTGGTACGGACTGTACGTTCTATGTTGTTCCTTAATCCTATAATGGTCGGATATGGAATTGAATAAGATTAATTTTAGTTTTGGTTTGGTGATATTTGATTAAGAAATAAAGGAGATATCCTAATTTTACTACCGAGTGGTCTGAAAACCTTTAAATTCAGGGTTTTGAGGGGAAAATGTGTGTTTCTTCCATTCCCACATGGTAGAATTGCTCATCCTCAATAGGATGGAATATTTGGGGTTGTATGAATATATTCTCAATTTTTTGGAGAATGGAAGGCTCATTGGAGGAAGTGGTGCAAGGTTTTTGGCATGACATCTCTATGTGGCAAGCCTAATTGACAAGAAAAAAGTTGAGATTTTGCTTGGTTTGGAGAAATCTGTCCAGGGGGCACTTAGGAATGGTGGTAACAGGTGTAGATAACCTATAGGAATCTTATTTTAATCTTTGGGTTGAAGGGGAAATCCTAGATAGCCAAGACCCAGGTGTAGGTCTTTGAATTATGTCTCTTGGAGCAACGATAGAATGGCTTGTTGTGGTTTGTGACTTGATAGTCATGGGAAAAGGTTTTGAGACTTAGTAGAGGTCCATTTTGGATGTCTGAATCCAAGGGTTTGGTGTTATGACATTCCTCCATGTGGATTTTAAATTGACTGTCCTATTAGTCAAGGGCTACAAGCTTTGAGTGAAAAAGAGGCCTAGATCACTATAGGTATGGGTGTTTGGTGAAACCTAAGTGATAGAAGGTTGTTAAACCTTATTTTGGTCTAAATTGACATGATTCAAATGTTTTCAAGCCTGGTGAGCAGCTTGAGTTGTGAACCCTAGGTGTGTGTGGTTGATCTCTTAAAGCAATAATGGAGTTTATGACTCCTCATAAGAGTATTTGAGAGAAGCGTTCAGTTGGAGTTTACCTTCCCTGCCACTCTGGATCACATAGAGTAGAAAATTTGAATTTTTGGACCAAAACAATCTTCTGACACAATCTGCCACCAACAATCCTTTGAGCAACACCGATACTGATCTTTTCTATGCTTAGGGACTGGAAATATACAACATCTGTTAAGAAATCCCTTGGGAAAAGAATCAAGAAACCAAAAAAGCAACTTAGTTAAAAGAAACTTTTGAAAAGGAGGTGATTTTTATACCGAAGTAGGAAATTCTTGCTTGACCATAGAAATTTCATCCATATATATCATGACTTTGCTAGGGGATTTACCAATGATTTTGTTGTAGAGCCCTTATATTCACAAGCTTATTTCCAACGAAGAGCTCTTTCGCAAAGACATAATCATAGTCAACCCATTCATCATTCTTACATGCCACAACCAACAATAAAATATTCCAACCATCCAAATCAGTTGTTCCAATAGAGAAACTTGGAAACACTAGGCTTTTTGCAAAGTCCTTATTTTTCAAACTGCGATCAAAATATCTTAAAGTGCATCAGTTTCAAATCAATTTCTGATTTTTAGTTTGATTTCCATAACGAGATATATCAACCTTCATCCAAGGAAGCAAACCTAAAAGTTAGAAATTACTTAGTCATATCAATAGGGTCCATCATCCTATTCAGCTAAGGCATCAATTATTCAATAGATTGCACTCCCATTTGTGATTAAATTTACTAAAATTTTGATTCAAGCATATGCTTGTTGTCACAAGGTCTCAAAAACACACAGAAGAGGATGAAAGAGAAAATCCACTTTGCAACATGGGTAATAGAGATGAAATCCTTTTCATAGGATTCATGGGAATAGTTCAAATCATGAAATAACCAATGAAATTCTCCAAGAAGCTAAACAAGATCCATAGTTTCACTTGGCCATGGAAAAGCTCTTAGAGCGGAATAAAGAAAGATACTTTCTTTTATTGGAAAACCAAGGTGCTAAATTACCCTCTGACTATGATATAGATAAAATTAAAGAAGATCCAGAAAAAAGATTGAAACTCCCTTAAACAATCTTAGTGCTCTTACCCAACAAATGAGAGCACTACAAGGACAAATCAAGGAAATGCAAGGGGGTACAACAAATAAATATTCTTTGGAGGATATTTTTCCATACCCATCTGATAGAAATCTCAACATGATCCCATTTCCAAAGCATTGTGAAATTCCAAAATCCGATATACAATGGGAAAAAAAATCCTATTGACCACATGAGGGAGTTTTGAAACATGAGCCTTGAATTTATTCATGAGGACACATACTTGATGAGATTATTCCCATGAAGTTTAGGTGGGAAATCCATGGAATGGCTTTGTAAAATCACTCCACCCATCAAGACGTTTGAGGAGTTTATAAAAAAAATTATATCCCAATACTCCTACAACATTCAACATCAAATAACTATGCTTGATCTATGCATAGCAAAGAAAAAGACTAGATAACCCTTCATCACATTCCTACAAATATGGAGAAGATTATTCGCACGATATTCTCGTCTAGTTCCTAAAAAGGAAAATATGGATATCTTTATTGATAGTCTTAATCAAGAAATGAGTTATAGGATCAACCTTCATTGTCCCCCATCATTTGAGAAGTTGATTGAGAATGCAATCAATATTGAAGGAGCCTTAGTCAAGAGAGGGGTGATAAAACTTGACAAAGATAGTCCAAATTTGTACAATCATAACAACAACAATGATAAATCAAGATTTTGGACTAGAAACAAGAATGTCGTCAATGATGGTGTGGTAGATGCAAACAATGTGAAACCAAAACCATCCATATTCAATATATAAGCTACCCCACATAATAACACCAATTAAGGAAATTCAACCAATCAAGGCAACAATAACACCAATCAGGGAAACAATACCAATCAAGGATATTTGACCAGTCAAAACAATAGCAATAATCGTGGTAACTTCAACACTCAAAATTCAAATCTGCCCAAGTCACAATTTTTTTCAAATCGACGAAGTTTTACTCCTTTAGGCCAATCTCTTAAGTCAGTTCTCAAAGAGCTTATGGATAAAAATTTCATCACTTTACCACCTCAAAGAGATTATGAGCTGCGAGTCAAACCACCATCTTGAAATGAACCGTATTATTGTGACTACCATAGATGCAAGGGACATAGGACAAATAATTGTCAAGGATTGAAAATTTTTGTCCAAGATTTGATAGAAAACCACACAATAATAGTTGAGGGACATCATGCCGATGAAGATCATCAACCATTTAATGACCCTCTTCCAAACTATCAGAAAGGAGAATCTTCAAGTGACAAAGGCAAAAATGTAAACCATGTCTATGATACCACAATCAATCACATCTACATAGATGACCAATAGGTTAATGTTAACAAGGTCAATGAAAAGCAGGAATATCAACAAGTCAATGTGACAATGAGGGGACAAGCTAAAATTGTCTTAAAAGGAAGCTCATCCAAAATAACTGTCCCTCCTCTAAGTCATTATAATTTAGTTGATC
>VCHN02003727.1:0-13476 GCA_007115665.2 Sequoiadendron giganteum
CCTCCAAGTGATGCATGATGCACCTCATGCTAAGATGTGTCTAGGGGAGGACCTAGACAAGTATGCCTACATGTAGTACATTGATGAGGCACACAAATATGCCTAGATGATGATGATGATGCACCTATAGTGTAGTAAAATGCATGCCCTTTCATTTTCACACTTGTTTGGGCTCGCCTTGCTTTATTTATGCTCATTTATGGATTAATTAGTCCTATTTTGCATCCACAAGCCTTATGAACTATATATTTTTATGGAAAATCTTGACAAACCTCAAAAGATAAATTATCATTTAATGTTTTTGTTTATGTGTCCTTGATTTGTGGATTGGGACTAAGATGCCACCTAGGGCATCTTTGTCCTCCATGGGTCTTGGGACCCTAATTTTGAAACCTCTCAATTAGGTCCCTTTTGGAGTATGTGCCCCAAGAATTGAGCCTCAATACAAAGATGCCACCAAGGGCATCTTAGTCCTCCTTGCCTTATCTTTGGGGTCCAATTTCAAATTTAGGTGAGAAATTTTCCTCCTTTAATTAATGATTCCATATGTCCGCTTGTTGTGGTGTAATTTTGGGATATTAGGCATGAATAAGTATAAATACAAGGTTCCCTCACTCATTTTCATCCTAAGAAATATATGTGTTTTGTGAGAGAATTCATTATAGTCAAATTGAGTCCACAAGAGCATTAAATGGCTTTTCATCAAGTATTTGGAGTCATCATCAAGATTGAACAATCATGTCAAGGGTTTATTGTATCCATTCATGTTGTTGAGCCAAAATTATGGATGGCATCAAGTTCATCGTGACTAAGATGAGAGTAAATGAGTCTTAGTCCTCTAAGAGGAATCTTTCAAAAATTCTTTGATATTTTGTTCTGTTATCTAAAGATTTTATGCCTGCCTCGAAAAATAGTAACGAGACTAAGATGAGAGTAAAGGCATCTTAGTCCTCCAAGAAATATTTTGGTAGTGTGTTTACACTTCTAGAATCCTTTTGGCATCTCTAGGTTTCCCAAGTACACATACCCTAACTTGGAGTTGTTCATTTTCAATATTAATAAGCTTCATTTAGCTCATTTTGAGTACTTTGCATATCATAGTTTATTTTCAAACATTGTATTTTCCAAGAATTTTCTTGGTGGCGAACCCCTTAATCTGATAGAACACCCCCTCTTAAGTCCTTCTAATTATGTATTGACTCACCTTGATAGGTTGATAGTCAATCCTATTAGTGTTATTAGGACATCCTTGAATGACCTTAGGAGAAAAGTGGTGTTCTATGACCTAAGTTATAAAGCACCCATTTTCCTATTATTCAACACCAAAATAAACTAAGCACGAGGAGTGCCACCCTCTAGAAGCTGAGAAAACTATGATTACTATGTAATAAAATTGTCTGTCAAAGAGTGTATGACCATGAGACTATGTTGGGTCACATTGAAAACAAGGTGTGGATGAGGTGATGGAACTGTGAGAGAAAAAAAATGAGGGGGAAAATAGGGACCTTGAATAATATGAATTACCCTAGCTCTATGTTGGGGAATACCCATACCCACTCCCCGAAAATGCATAAAATCAAAATAGTGGACATGTCTTCCTAAAATAAATTATGCATATAATTTGGTGAGAAAGTATAAAGGGACATCAATATTGTTGTTGGGTGGTTTATCAAAAACCATCCACTAATAATCCTTAAAGTTAACAACTATGCCTTGATGGGTGCACCATTTTAAGGAAAATTTCGGTTTTCCTAAACCAACACGTTTTCATGTTCTTCGATCCACAAAAAACTGGGCTAAATCAACTTTAAATATTTCTATTTTCCAATGTCATCATACCCCAAATCATTTTCATATTCTAACCTCTTATGCTTTCTCCATTCATGAAATGAAGTGTGATTCCTAGTGATTTCCCTAACATGATTGATTATGCCCTCTATATTTCGTGTGACTAATCGTTAATTTTGGTGGGTACAATATCTCTTAGCAATGTTTCTCAATTTAGTAATATTGATTTCAATTAGGTCTTGAATTGGAGGGTTTGCTAGAGGAAGGTTTGGTGGAGGATGGTTTGACAGAGAGGAGTTTGGTAGAGGAGGGTTTGCTAAATCTTGTGGTATTTAAAGCCTATTATAAATTATTAATTTAAAAATTAACATATTTTTGAACTAATTCCTAAAATTTAAACAAAAAATCCTAATATTTTGTTAAAAAAACAAATAAAACAATCAAAATAATCCAAATAGATGCATTTTAACTTAACTTTTTCATGTTTTTTGGGGAAAAATCGATGATAATGGCAAAATTGTTGGTTGAAAATTAGTGGAAAATAGATTTCACTAATTTCTGATATTCGTTCTTCACCCCTCAACCATGAACAATCAATGTTAAAATGACTATTTGTGGCTGCTATTCATTTATTTATAACTTGAAAATGGATATCTGTTAGAAAAGTTACACATGCCTCTCCGAAACAGATATATGTTATAGATAGAACTTTAATTTTCCAAAATATATGTATCATATATATGATATATTAATATATTACAAAAAATTAAAAAATTAAAAATTAATATGTCATATTAATATATATTAATAATATTCAATCCATATATTAATGATATATTTTTTAATTTATAGTGACAAAAAATATATATATTTGTTAATTTATTAATATATTAATATATTATTGATATGTTAATATATTAATCATATATTAATATAGTGTTATATAATATATAATATTATACAATGTATATAATAATATATTATAATATTATATGTTTGTACTCAGTATCAAAAAAGTTGAAGTTTCCAATAACAAATATTGGATGTTAATAACATATATTCATTACTGAATTCAAATAAATAATATCTGTTATTTGATATATCTGATATCTATTATTAATGGATATTAAATTTCTAAAAATCGGATATCCATTAATAATGGATATCCATTTTGCTTTAGTCTTTACCTTAGCAAAATGTACTTTTACCAACCCAACCAAAAATTCAAACGTTATTTCTAAGCTTTTCACTTCCTCATGTCACATTTTTTTTGTTGCATCACCACTATTTGGTCCCCATGATCCTACATAGACCTTATTCTATCAAGTAAACTATATCTAAGTAGTAAGTTTCAACACTTGTGATTTATCATTTGTTTTATCCATTTACCGTTGCCCAACCAAGGGTAAAAAATCTTTATCAACATCATCATAGCTGTTTGGCAAAGTGGAAACACCAAAATGGGTTTTGACTAGGCAAGCCCCTATATAACACAACCCTTTCTCTCGTCTCTTTCTTGCAGGTCATAGATCTGAAGTGGATTTAGATGAGATTGAAAATTCAACATCAAGATCAAGCATTCAAGCACATTCATTCATCAAATTAGGGAAAGATCAATTATTCATCTATAGAAAAAGTTCTAAAGTTGAGTTTGACAAGAGAGAACCTATAGATTGTAACCTACTGATACTTGTTCAAAAACTCCACAAACCTTTATTTCTTAATCGAGGGTACCCACACCTTTGACCAAACAATTTTAACCCAAATTTGAATATCAAGTTCCTCTACCTCTTCTCTTTGCTCTACTATCTTAAGTTTTGTTTATTAGAGCTCTATTTTTTTTTTGTATTCATATCAATTTGTTTTAATTTGCTAATTGACATAGTTTACCTAATTAAACCAATTCTATTCCTAAATCAACCCTCTCACATACAAAGAGTACCAAAACCCTGATAAGCCATTATGGCTCTTCATTCAGGAAAGTAGCTAGGTGGTATTTTATGAGCATTTTTATGTCCTCTCAAATGTGATGTAAGTAGAAAGGTGTGACTTAGACCCTAGATATCTTTTCACACATCACATTTTGGTGAACTTGACATGTCTTACATTTGCATGCTTCCAATTTACATATATATTGTATTAAAATTTAGTGAAATCTTAGGTTATTTGAAAGTGTTATTATTTACAGGTATTTCATGTTATATATTAAGAAAAGTTAATATTTACATGTCATTTCCATTTCAAAACTTTAAAAGTGCTTTACCTTCACCATTTTAGAGGAAATTTTCTAGTTAAATATTACAGCTTGCATTCTAGAAATTATCAATTCTCAAAAAATTAGAGCTTATTGTATTGTTTTGAAACATAAAAATTCATGCACATATATGTATATTATGTAAAAAAATAGGTTTAATTACTTTTCCAAAATTCTGTTTTGTGTCAAACCTAAACCTATACAAACTCAAATCGTCAAACACTGTATTGCATTTCTAGATCTTTAAACTTGCAAACATTTATGCCTCTTATCTAGGGCACCCTCACCCTTGTCCTATTAATTCAACTCCAAATTTTAGTCATAGTTTTGTTTTTGTATCCTATGTGCAAGCATGTTTCTTGTTTCTAATATTTTTTTTATGTTTATATCATCATCATTCATTCTTCCTATCATTATATGAACACTCAAGTGTCTTCAATCTTGTGATCAATTTATGAGATTAACAACATGGTGTCCCATATCAAATTATGCTATGATATGTAGTTATACACGCATGGCTTCCCATGATGCAATTGCATCCAGTATCAAGTCTGAGTTTCTTAACTCTTTCACTCAAGCATTTGCATATATGCAATCTATCTTTGATACTCTCCCTATGTATTATTTATCACTAACCATTCATGTGGACATGGAGTTTGTTGTTACTCATGTCCCTAAAGATAAGCTTAAGCAATTGGGAAAATACCTTGAAAGCCTTCAACTATACTTAAGTATTGAATCCTTGGTTGGAGAAACCATTCCTCTTGTGGATACCCTTAAAAAACTAATTAGTGATGCCTAAGAAATAAAAGTGTTGTATAGACTAGGTCATATACTATACTCAAACATCCCTACAATAACTAGTTGTAATAAAACCCTTAACAATACTCAAAGTCAAATGGGAAAAAAAATTTCCTCTCTTATGACCATACCTTCTATTCCTACCTTCACCCCTCTAGTTGTCACATCCACCACACAATATATTAATTTTATTAACCATAGTTTAGGGATTTATTATGTGAATCCTTATAGTTTTTTCCCTTCATCTACCACACATTCATTTTCTTCACCTCTCACCAACTTTCAAAATAATAATTTTCTCCTATCATTAACAATAGTCCTACAAACTCCACAAATTCTCAAAATATGTTACAAAATGATTCTGTAATAAATTAGATTTTACAAAACATGTCATCTCTACAACAAAAAATTTCAAGCATTAACCAAACTCAATCCAATACTAATCCACCAACATATATCACATGGATTCCATTGTCATTCACTATCTTAAAAACACCTATTTTGAAAAATATTGAGATTTCTCACTTTGAGAAGTATACTAGAAAAGGAGATCCCAACAATCACATACCAACCTTTATTGCTCTTTTTAGTGGTTTCCTTTTTTAAGATGCCCGCTTAGCCAAAATATTTCCTAGATCATTGAAACACATGACCTTGGATTGGTTTTTTTATTTTCCTAATAATTCAATTATGTCCTTTACACAACTTATTAATGAATTTCTCCAACATTTTCAAGTAAACATTGGACCTCAAGTTACATTGGTGGATTTAGTCCATTGCAAAAAAAGACCTAAGGGAATAGTGACTAATTTTATAGAATGATATCAAGTAACACTTTACTCACATTCTCTCTTGGATGTCGATATACTAAGAGTATTTATGTAATACCCCTCCGTTTTTCTCTATTGTGCAAACTATGTTGTTTCCCCTTTTAGGCCTTTGTATTCTGGTGTACTTTGACATTGTACTTGGTTACAGTTGATCACTATTTTATCGTGATGTATCTTGTTTTGATGATACTATATTTTGATGTGATTATGATGGCATGCTTGGAATTAGCATAAGTGGATATTTAAATTTATGATGTTTTATGCTTTCGAGTATGTTGCTATGTTAGATGCGTTAGTTAGTACTACTGTATTGGTGAAGAGGATGGTATCGCATCACTCGCTTGTGAGTGCCTTGCGATTTCATGATTTCCTCTTCACAGTGTGCCTTATTTATGACATTATTGCATGTGGATATATTCTTTGTTCACAAGTTGACAGGTACAGGACATCGACTCCACCTGGTTTCACAGGTTCGAGCATGTCCATTGCCCAATGGTATTCGATTGGGAGATAGTAGCTAGGCTTTTCGTGCCGAGTCGTCACCCTAGTCATAGTGTGTCATCAGTCGTAGTGTAGTCCAGTTATTCTATTTTGTTCCATTTGCCTTGTTTCAGTTAGTTTCAGAAGTTAGAATGTGTGGGAAATGTGATTTAAATTATTGAGTAATTTAATTTAATTAATAAATAATTTAATCTTATGGTAGATTTAATTTATTAAATGATTAAGTTATTTATGTTGAAATGATTTACATTATCTATTTTGGAAATGCATGCATATTTGAGTTGGAATTGAAAATTAAGAAAATGAATTAAAAGTCAATTTAGAAATTCAAAAATTCAAAAGAAAGACTTTTGCTATTCTATTTTCAGAAATTTATGAGGGTGGTTGTAGGATTTTTGGGGAAAATTTGCATTATCTTTGAATTTATTCACAAATCTTGTGAATGGAGTTTTGGAGAGAAAATTGAGAAGAGAAGAGGAAGGATGGTTCAATTTTGTGGGTTTGGATAAAAAGCTAAAAGGATTTGTAGAGCGTAAGAGGGTTTCATAGCACCAGCAGGATCTTCAACATACTTCAAGAAAAATAAGGTTCTCATCTTGTTTAATTGAATTCTTTTGATTCAAAGGCACATGTGTTGTAGGGAAAACATTTGAACATGTTGATTGTGTGCAAGAAAATAACCATTCAAACTCTAGCTTTCCAAACTTGTAGAACACCACTTCTTGGAAAGATTGTTTGCAAAATTAAAATGAAATCTTGTTTATAAAATTAATTTTTCTTCAACTATGTGTTCTTTAATTTGTTGGGAATCTCATTTGGAGAATGAAATGTATATATATATATATATACATCTATACTTGGTTTATTATTTTTAAATTTTTTTCCCCATAGTAGAGTTATGCTGGCCAACAGAAAAGTTTCTTTTAAAAATGAGGGTCTGGTTTTTTTTGATGAAAAATAAAATAAATGACAGTCTGGTTTTTAATGAAAAAGCTTATTTAAATTTTTATTTTTTTTAAATTTAAATGTTTGGGGGGTTGGGGTTGGGGCTCACCCCACCGTCGCTCCCTTGGGAAGAGGAGTGGGGAAGCACGCCCAAAACAAGCCCCTGTCTGTAGCCTACGCAGGTTGTGCAGACCGTGCCACCACTGTGGATGGCCGGCGCTGCCAGCTCCGCGCCCCGCGTTCTCCACCGTTTGCGCCATCCGCACCACGCGCGCCCGATGCTTCCCCTTCCACCCACGGCCTGCGCGATGATCTCTCTGCCCGTGCCTACCTCTACTCGGTGGCTCCGCCTCCTACGACCACCCCACCTTAAAACCACCGCCTGGTTCTTCGGCCACCGCCCACTGTCAAACCGCCACCGGCCATTGGTGAAACCCGTGCGACTATGGGAGAAACGTGATCGCCCCTGCTCTAATTCGATGCACGGCCTGAGGGCATGAGTGCCTAAAATGTATTTTATAACATGTTTTAATATTTTAAATTTTTTTTTTTCAAAAATATTAGATATTAATATATATTGTATGATAAAATATATATTAATATTTAATGTTTTAAATTATAATATTTAATAATATTACATATGGATTAAACGATCAAACGAATCTTTTTTTTTACAATAGTCATATATATTAAAATTTTGAGCAAATGTTTTGGTTAGTATCATGATTTAAATATAATGGAATGATTTAAAATACTACGCTTTTAAGCATGTATTGTTCTTATTTTGTTTAAGGTAATATATTTATAAAGGCAATTAAGGGAGTTGTAAGTAACATGTTTAATTGTAAAGATAATTGATTTCTTTTAAAATGATTTAATTTCTTAGAGGGAACAATTATTAACTCTATATTGTTATTTCCTGAATGGTTGAAATAAATGATCATTGTATATTTATTTATTTTTTAATTAGAGAAAGAAATACTTGGTTGCAAATTTCACTCTTTGTCTAAAAGAGATAATATTTAATTCTAATTTCTTAAAGGAAAATAACTACTATATGTTAGTATCATAATGGATTTAGAATATCCGAAGGTAGTTTATTCCATGTGCCTTCAGTGAATACTCCTTTCATGTTCTTGTTTGGGAAATGGGCTAAATAAGTGTGTAATTCATAAGTCTTCCAGAGGGTCTTGAGGATAGGGGTTGTTGTCTTGTTATGTCAACTTGTTTTGTATTCCTTGGGTGGTGCATGAGATTTTATCTGTTAATAATCCGGTTTTCATGAACAAGGATGTTTTGTACCTCCTTGGTTTAGGAGTGGATTATGTGGTTAGTGCTCCTTTTCGGGAGTGACTTTGTTGCCTTGTTACCTCTAGTGTTTGGAGAGGGTTTGAATTTAGGTTGTCTCCTGATAAAGGAGTGGTCGTGGTATCTTGTTTGTTTGCACCTTGTTACCCTTGGAGTTTGGAGGTTATGTATGTTGTCAAATAGGAGAGGGGCTTTCGTAGGAGCCAGAGCCCAAAGAGGTAAACTGGGAAACCTTCAGAGGTGGTTTAATCAAGTGATAACTAAAACAAAACTTAGAAGATTAGGTGGTACTTCACACTAATCAAGATAATTATGCCTCACTCATAGACACAAGGGCTCGTTTAGACTTGGGATGAGTGGGAATGCCTGGAATGGCAAGGTTATCTATCTTGTCTGTACAAAAGGTATTTGATTCCACATGAGTGAGTATGGGGGCCGGGATTCGATTGAGGCCACTAGGATAACCCATAGTGGGGGTCGGAGCCTATGAATATTCCCAGAGGACAACCCATGATGAGCTGTGTGATGACACTCTGTCTAGGACAACAGTTGGTACTTGTTTATTGTGGGTATGGTTTTCGTAACATACCTGATGTGACCACAGTTGGTATTTGATTTTGTGTGTATGGTTCTCGTAACATACTTGTTCTGCTTTATTTCTGGAAGCAATGTGACCATGTAGAGTTGTACTTGTGTTGTACATGTGATTAGTGGTTTCATTTTGGTTCAATTTGCATTAGTCTGTGTCTAGTGGTAGATGGTCTTGGTTAGGATTCCTGTTTACTATCTCCTAGCATGAGGGGTGGGTCTTTGGGTTCCACTTGGTTGGGTGGCATGCACCTAAATCTGTTGGACTATCTTCATGTTCATGTGGACGAGACTTCCAATTGGAGAGCTCATTGGTTTCAGTATCAGTTCTTTCTTAATTTCATTTCAGTTGATCTTTTATTATTTTACCCCTTAGTTATTATCGAGGTGGAAGTTGTAATTCTAATTATATTTATTGGACTTGCCTCATTCAGGGAATGACTATTGTAATCATATTGTTTAATGAATGGTTTATTGTAATGGAAAGGTATCCTTGTGCTTGTTGTAAATTTATCTTCTTGGAATATATGTGTTTAAATTATTAAGTAATTGAATGACATGGTTTAATTCATGTTTTTTGTTGAGGTTCTATATAACCTCTGTCTCATAACCTTAGAGGTTGTTGGAAATGAGTAGTGTGTTTGCATGTTCATTGTACTTAAAAAAAATTTTTTTATCCCGTTTAAGTAGTTGTTTGCAACTTCCTCTAGGGTTGCATGGTAGGGCATTACAGAAAGTATCATCAAGTGTCATCCAACATCATCAAAGCTAAAAATCTAACATCAACAAAGTTTCATAATGTTTTTCCTAATAGAGCAATCACCAGTCTAATAGAAAACAACATGAGGGGCACTACATCCTCCCCCCTAGAATCAAGCTTACTCTTGGAAGGCTAGAAACAAGTATGGGTATAATTCTCGCATTCAAGATGCATCCTCTAAAGTATCTGAAGACTCATCATTAGGATCCTACTCGACCCTCACCTACTCAATGAATCAACCCCTGAGGGAAAGTCTCCTATGTTGCAAAATTCCCATGGGCTCTAGAGTTAGTTGCTTGTCCTCTACCTATAAAGCATGCTAGTCAAGAACATGATAAATATTTAGATAGTATGGGCTAAGAGCATAAAAATGGAATACATTGTGGATATGCAATAGACTAGGTGGAAAAGAAAGATGGTAAGCAATAGGACCAATTATCTCCAAAAACTTGAATGGACCAACAAAATGCAATGCAAGCTTAGAGCCTTTTTCATAGTGGATTAGACTCTTTCATGGACACACCCATAAGAATACACAGTGACCAATTGAAAACTGATGATCACCCCTATGAGAATCTGCATATTTCTTCTATCTATTTTGTGCTTCCACCAAATGTTCTCTAACATGGGCAACATGTTGCTCCATCACCTGAAGCATCTCTGGGCCTAGAAGTACTTTGTCCTCAAGATGATCCCAACTCAACAGAGTTTGGAAAGGACAACCATACAATGCCTGAAAGGGAGGCATACCAATAGAAATATGGTACCCATTAATGTACGCAAACTCCACTAAATACAAGTAATCCTCCCATAAAGACTACTGATCCATAACATACATCCTGAGCATATTCTCAAGAACTTGGTTGACCCTCTCAATCTGCCCGTCAATCTTTGGATGGTAAGACAAATTAAAGTTCAACTGGGTTCCCAATGCAGGTTGCAAGGGTTTCCAAATTGTGGAAGTGAACATTGGATCTTTATCGGAGATAATCCTATGTAGGATTCCATGCAATCTGATAATATCCTGCACAAAAATATTGGCCAAAGGAGAAGCATTATACGATGACCGAACAAGAGAAAAGTGTGCCACCTTAGTCAACTTGTCAATGGTGACCATGATGGCATCATGATGATGAGAAGACCTACGAAAACCAACTATGAAATCCACTAAAATGATGTCCCATTTCTATTCTAGGACAAGATGTGGTTGCAAAAGACCTGCAGGGTGTTGGTGCTCTTCTTTAAATCTCTCGCACTCCAAACACCTTGAGACAAAGTTTGCAATTTCTCTCTTCATTTCGGCCCAAAAATACAGCTAACACAATTCTGCATACATCTTCTTGTCACCTAGATGAGCATAATAGGGTTCCTAGTGTTCCTCTGACATGATTAGGGTGCGAAGACCCTCAAAAGGAGGAACATAAATGTGACCTAAATGCCAAAAGAGACCATCTGTCTCAAGAGAATATCCTACAAATCTTCCCTTCAAATCTTTATCTGAATCCACCTCTGACTTCACCTTCTAGTACTAACTATCTATAGGAAGTGTTGTAAGAATCTGACTCCTCAAATCTACACCAAGAGTCACTACTGACAGCTCATGCCTTCGTCGACTAAGTGCATCTGCCATGACACTTTCCTTACCCTAAATATATTTGACCTCAAAATCATACTCACAAAGGAACTCCATCCACTGCCTCTGCCTAGCATTCAAGTTTGGTTGCATAAATGTGTACTATAAAATGTGGTGATTGCTATGCAACTAAAATCGATGCCCCAACAAAAAATTTCTCCATCTCACTAAGGCATGAGAAATAGTGGCTAACTCCAAGTCATGTGTGGGATAGTTCAACTCATGATCCTTGATTTTACGAGACTCATAGGAAAACTCATGACCATCTTGCATCAAAACTACTCCCAAGCCCTCTAAAGACGCATCAGTACACACCACAAAGTCTCCAGCAGGATCAAGAATTTCTAAAATAGGTGCACTAGTCAACCTCTCCTTGAGAGTCTGAAAAGTTAACTGACACTGTTCTAACCAAATGAACTTCTTCCCTTTCCTCTGAAGAGAAGTGATAGGGTGAGCTATCCTTCAAAAACCTTGAACAAACCATCGATAGTAACTTACAAAGCCCATGGAATTGTGAACCTTTGAAACATTAGTGGGAATAGGCCAATCCACAGAAATACCTTCTCCTAAGATAATATGTATTAAATATCTCACCTTTGGTTGGAAGAATTCACACTTATCCAAGTTCACATATAGTTGATTATCTCTCAAACACTACAAAACCTGTCACAAATTATCATCATGCTCCTCCATATTTCTAGAGTAAATAAAAATGTCATCGAGAAACACAAGGAAAAATCTATCAAGATAAGTGTGAAACACTCCATTCATCAAGCTCATGAACACAAACCGTGCATTCGTGAACCCAAAAAACATAATGGTGAACTCATAATGTCCTTAACGAGTGTTAAATGCGGTCTTATGAATGTATTTCTTAAAGATACACAATTGATGATACCCCAACTTTAGATCAATCTTTGAAAAAACCTTCAATCCCTTAATTTTATTAAAGAGATCATCCATCCTTGGTAAGGGATATTTGTTCTTCACTATCACCTTATTCAATTGTCGATAATCGATGCACAACCGAAAGGATCCATCCTTCTAAACAAATATAACTAGTGCTCCATGAGGAGAGACAGTAGGACAAATGAACCCCTTTACCAACAACTCCTCTAACTACAACTGAAGCTCCTTAAGCTCTTGGGTGGTCATTCGGTATGGAGCTCAAGAGATAGGTTCTACTCTGGGAACCAGGTCTATCCTGTCACACTTAAGTGGCATCCCCAATATCTCACTAGGAAAAACATCAACATATTCTCTAAGGATAGGATAATCATCAAGGGACACCTCTTAACTCTCTCCTAACACGAAATCATTGACTCTCACAGCAAACAACTAGCAACCTTTCTGCAAACATCTCCTCAACTGCATAGAAAAAATCATCCATAAGGAGATGGGCCTCTGAATGCCAACTACTTCCACCTCTCTACCTGAGTCATCCACACACCACACTAACTTATGTTGGTAATCGATTATTTCTCGATGATAATCCAATCAATCCATACCCAAAACAACATCATAAGACCCAAGGGTTATGACATAGAGATCCACCGTGGTAATGAGTGGACCAATCCTCAAACAACTACCATGCACAAGGGATTCTACTGCTACCTTAGCTCCAGAGGCCAATTTGACCTGCCACCTAAAACCTTTCTTTGCTACCACCAGTCCAAATCACTCTACTAATGAGGGGGGAATAAACAAGTTGAAAGAACTAGAGTAAAAAAAATAGATATCAATACCCTATAACACACCTGTAATGTCCACCACTATACCCTAATGTTCTTCCTAGTGGTTATCAACCACTGCAAACACTCTGTGGGACCTGCCTGCATCCCCCACTGTTAGCTCTAAAGTTGTCAGCCTTTGATTGAATCCTTTTGTGTTCCTCTGAGGATACTATCTAGCTATATGGCCCTACTGACCGCAAGAGAAACAAATTGTACCTCTGCCATATCCTCTACCCCCTGAAGGTGAACTGGATTGTTGGACACTACCTCTACTAACTGAAGACTATGTGCTATGTGTTGGCTGATCAAAATGATCACACTTGGCTCGCTGCAAA
>VCHN02002162.1:0-18302 GCA_007115665.2 Sequoiadendron giganteum
TTGCAAAGGTTCAGATCTAGAAGAAAACAAATTTATGGAAATGCATAAAAATCTAATTTTTCTATGTGAATTAAACACATGCATAAAATTTTATGTTCTTACAACAATGCAATATGTTCAAATTATAATTCTTAGAATTTAAAATACTATAACTAATTGAATTTGTCCTAAAAATGTTGAAAGGTAGCTCTTTTTTATCTTTTGAAATGCAAAAAAACATGCAAATCTTCACTTTTTCAATGATTTTCACTAAAATATGAATGAACTTTTGACAAATGAAAACAACCTAATATCGCAATCAAACTTTTGAATGAAATAACTCAAGTCTAATCCCTAATCAAGTGTGAAAATATTTAATTAAACTCACAATATTTTTCAAATTTTCTTTTAATGTATAATAAATAAAGAATGCAAATGCATAGTTTTTTAAAATGAAATAAATACAAATCAACAACAAGATCTTCAAATAACCTAGGTTTTAAATCAATTTTCAAAATTTATGCTATAAAAAATAAATATATAAGTGTAGGATATGTTGGGTTCAACAAAATATAGAGTATGAAAAGTGATCCTACATCCAACTAGGATTAGATTCTTTTCACATGACTCCATATTTAGACACAAAACCAAATAGGGTTTGATGATTGGCTTCTTGACACAAGGGAGAGCCAATATCTTACGGTTTGTGTTCTCTTGATCTATAAAGAAGATAAATTTAATTTGTGTATTAAGAAGCCTATTTGGCATAGACCCTAGATCTGAAAATGTATTTTATTGCATAAACAAAAATAGAAATTAATAGAACAAGTGTCGATCTACAAGGGAGATACAAAGGGGAACCTATGATTAAAATTTGAGCTTGAATTTCAAGGATAGGGGTGTGGGAACCCTATACCTAAGTTGCTACCTTTTTAGGATCAACACATCTTAGATATTGTGATGAACTATGCACTATGTTTCCTATGACTAGCTCCTAGCAAAACTTATAGATTTGTCCTACACACATGAAAAGAGGGGGAAAGGTTGTGTTGTCAAGGGGCTTGCCTAAGTCCAACACCATTTTGGGATTTCTACCTCCATGTATAGCAGATGATTATGATGATCAAGAGGGCATGTCCTAGGTCAAAAATAGGCCAAATAATAATAATAATTGACTCAAATTAACTAAAAAATGATAGTGTTACCTTGGTATGAAAATCCTTGATGAAGTGATGCCACACAATAAGTTGCCACAACTATTAATTAATGGATGCCTTGATTTCTTGATAGAATTGCAAAAGGTTAGTTACCCAAACATAATTGATTTTTGTAGATAGCTTATAGAGGATAACTCAATACATCTTCACTATAATTGCATCATAATATCTTCTTTCTTATAATTTCCTTATGATGTTCAAATGAGAATAAAACTCATTTATATATGTGTTCCAATTGATATTTTCAAATATAGGATAACTTGGGACCTTTCTAAACCACCAAATACCAAAAGCAAAATTTGAATTTGAATTATGACACCATTAAGGCCAGGGTAACTACCCCCTTGACTAGGTGATTTTGATCCAAATTTATCTAGGTGTCAAATATTTAAATGTATATTTATGATCTAGACCTCAAATGAATAAATTATTATTATAATTAATCTTGTAGGAAAAATAGGGTGTTAATATAGTGTGAAATTGTAAGGGGTGACAATTTATGACAATACAATTATCATAGAATCATTTGATGATATAGATATATCCCCTTTATTCATCAAACTTGTCATCTTAACCATTGAACTTCCACTTTGCTATCCCACACTCATTGATTGGGACCAATAAGCCTTGCCTCCTCTAAATTTATTTTAGAGTCATGAGGCACCTCTTGCATTCATGGATCTAAGAAAAGATATTCAAATATCTTGGTACTCACAATACATAGCTTGTTTAAAAATTGAATGAGGGTGCCTATAATGGTGAAGAGGATTATATTAATCATAAAAGTAAAGATCAAAATAAAATCAAAGGATCCCCTAGTGAAAACCTCTTTGAGACACTTTAGATTCAAAAAAGTTAAAAAATGGATGTATCTTCTATTGAAAACCTCCTTGATGCACTAAAAGATGAGGAACTCCCTCTAACCCTGATAGGTACTCAAAGAACTAAAAGATCCACCATCTTGATCGAGGAAACTAAGGGCATCAATCTAAGCAGAAAAATAGAGCCAAATATTAATGTTTCTTAGTGAGTTCAACATCAAGCATGTCAATAAAAAGGAAATACAATTTCAAATGATTGCATGTCAACTTGTAAGGACCTTCTCACATATACACATCCTCTAGTGATTTATTTTCTAGATGAGTCCACTTTATGATCAATGAAGAATCAATATGGAAGCTACATTTTGATAGATCATACACATAAAGAGGTCTTGGTGAAGATATCATCTTCATCACCCCTCAAGGTGAATTCATCCCTAAGACTTTTATATTGGAATTTCTATGCACGAATAACATAGAAAAATATGAAGCCTTAATCATTGCATTGAAAATGGAAGTTTAATGGAATATTACCCACTTACAAGTATATGGATATTCTCAACTTATTCTCAAATAGGATAAGAATGAATATCAAACCAAGGATGATAAGATTCTCCCTTATAAATATATGGTTGAAAAATCCTAGTATTTAGCACACATCCAATTTGAGTAACTCCCATGCAACAGCAAAACAACTAATTCAATGGACACCATCAGATCCTTGTTACACATGCTTTATGATAGTCATATATGTGATTTATTGGTGGAGTAACTCTAAATTTCAGCCTATGATGTTCTTGAAACTAAGATGATTTATTATATTATTGGTCCCAAATCACCTTGTTATCATGACATCTATGCATACCTACATAATCAAACGCTTTCATATGAAATACAAGTAATTTATCCAATGATCATCTCGTTACACTCTCCTAGGAGGTACTCTTTATCATATAGGTTATGATGGTTCATTATTATTATTTTAAACCTTTTGGAATCACACCTTGTGTTACAAGAGGTCCACAATGGTATTTTTGGAGCTCACACTATTGGAATGGTACTTTCCAAGAAGCTTCTAAGAATGAGATATTATTTGTGAACCATAGAGAATGATGTATATCATTATAATAATAGATTTTTGGCCTATCAACAACACAAAGATCTCATTCACATGTCATCCCAAGCATTGCAACCCATAACATGCCCTTGGAATTTTTCACAATGGAGTCTCAATTTGGTCGGTAAGATACATCCCTCCTCATCTAATGGCCACAATTTGATCACCATCACCACTGAGTACTTCAAAAAGTGGATCAAATCCATTCCTCTCAGCCTCGTCACATGTACCCAAATAGCCAAATTTCAATACTATATAATATCATATGTCGCTATGGTATCCCTTCCACCATCATCTCTAAAAATGGTAGACCCTTTAATAATCAATATTTTTGCAATATTTTTGACAAATTTCATATCTAACATCAATGGTCTACTCCATACTACCCACAAGGAAATGGAAAAGTGGAGGCAACTAACAAAACATTTCTCAAAATCCTAAAGAAATTTGTCAATAAATCTTGTTGTGATTAGAAACTCCACTTAAATCCTACCTTATGGATATACCATACTTCCATCTATACACCCATAGGTTCCACTCCACACTCCTTATTCTTTGGCACTAAAATCATATTACCAACTAAAGTTGAGCTCTCATCATTGTGAATATATTTGAAAAATCTTATCAATGATGAGGAATATCTGGTTGCATGGTTACATTAGTTGGAGCTCTTAGATGAATGATGTCTCAATTTAACTTTGGTCATCTTCAAGCTTATTAGAAACATCTTTGTTGAAGATAAAATAAGAATATCAAGCCAAGAGAGTTCTAGATTGGTGATATTATCTTAAAAGAGAATCAAAAGAACCTTGTATATAGAGACAAGGAGGCAAAGTTTGAACCTAATTGGTTGGGTCTTAATGTGATCAGAACTAAATAGGGTTTAGGAGCATATCAATTTTCTACTATATAAGGAGAAACTTTAGATTATATACTCAACATCATCCAACTTAAGCGGTTTTATGCTTAAATCCATCTAATATCCCATTGTAAAAATAAAATAAAAAATCCAAAAATCCAAAAAATGAAAATATAAAAAAAATAAAACAATAAAGAGAAATAGTGTGTCCTATGTTGAAAACCACCTTGTTTGGCACCATGAATAGGTACCATAATTAAAACTTGGAAAATAGGTGCCATGTGTAGTTTGCAACTCCATTTTCTTAACTAATTTATCACTATACCTTCATGCTTATCATCCACCCTCACATTATCCTAATAGCCCCCTATCCTATCCTAGATACAATTCATCCACCCATCCGATTGTATTCCCAATTAGGTGATCCCACAATAGTGGTTTGTACACTTTTTGGCCAAACTTGACACTGAACTGGACTTTTTAAACTAAATCTTCACTTTCGAACATCTATAGTTGCTAAACCATGAGGAATTTGAAGATGATGCAAACTAGTGATTTGTGGTAATTTTTTTGTAAATTCTATATATATATATATATATATATAAAATTTTGGAATCAAATTGCATTTATTTTTCCATCTCCTTCGATAACTAGTTTTTAACAGTAAACATCATTTTAAAGAGTGATGTTTACTGTATAACACATAACTTTTTTTTTATGAAGGATAAATTTATTTTATTTTTTTTTTGGATCAAGGACATTAATACCAAGCACCTAAATATTTTTCAGATTTTTTTATAATCTACTATTTTTCCACATGTGCAGAACAAAGAGCTTGATTTTTAGTGAAAAATCTACATTCACAAGTGTGTTGCCAAAAAGTGTAGCCTTTGAAACTTTTCACTCATTTGGACCCTTGCCTATGGATTTCGGACCATTTTCAGCCTCTTTTTACCCCTTTCCAAGCCTTGTGTCAGGGTGTTGTAAGGTGTTGTAAAACATTTTCATAGTTTCATATGCTTTTCATCACTTAATCAACCTTTTTTTAATGTTATAATGACCCCTTAATACACATATAAGTCATATCTTAGTGTGTCTTCATGAGACAATCCCGACAAGCAACAATAATCACATTTTAATCCCCAAAATCCAATGAAAAATTCCCAGGTGGACTAGGTCGCCACCTTGGGCGACCTAGCCCATGTGGCATAAAATTTAAATTTAACTTAAATTTCTTTTGAGATTTTGTCTCTAAAACCCTAAGCTCGGCTTGTATGGTGTTATTTCGGAAAAATCAGGGCATAACTTCTATAAATAAGGGATTTTCCCCTCATTTTGCATCTCCTAGGTTTCATTTTTCTCTTCACTCATTCTTCTCAAGCACTCTCATCTCCTTCTTCTCAAGAAAGCTAGGGTTTGAGCATTCCAAGTCAACAAGACATATTTTCTAAAGCATTCAAAGGTTGATTGTTGCAACAACACAAGATCTCTCATCATGGAAAGGTAACTTACTCCATTATTCCAATTTTTCATATCCATTCTTTGCATTTTCTATTCATTTTGGTTTAGTTACCTAAAAGGGGTTTGACCAAGGCAAACCCATAATCCCTAACAATCAACATTTTATCTTTCTCTCCTTGTGTGTTTGCAAATTTAGGTACATTGAAGATCATTGAAGACTTTTAAGACTTTTTGAAGACCTTTCCTTGCATGCAAAGTCCAAAAATTCACCAAAAGTCACTTTTAGGCCCAAAAATCAGAGTTTCAGAAGCAAAAACCTATGAAGAACCAAAGTGTAGACCTAGGGTTTCCGTTCCCCCTTCATAATTTCTAGAAATCTAGAAGAGGACTAAGTCGCCAACAATAGTGAGCTTGTCCCACTGGATATTCCTTTCAGTGAATTTCACATTTTTAGACACCCATTTGGTAGAAACATGCTCCTAACCAGTTTTCTCAAATTTGGGACTAGGTTGCCCAGATTGGCACAAGTTTTCCTTTCAGATTCTGCAACATTTTCATCAACATTCTAGACCTCCATTAGATCCTTCTTCAAATTCCAGGTGCATACATTCTATCTCTTTCATTTATGTTTATTTTAGTGTACATTCTTAGGTCATTTTGTATATGTGTGCATCCAACATTGTGTTTTCCAGCACTTTGCATTTCAATAGTTTAGCATTCAATAAATCATTCTATTTTCAGTTTATTGTATTTAGGGCATCTCAGAGACATCACAAACCCCCAATCCCTTCTTTGAATTAACCCTAAAATGAAAAGTTCTGAAAGAGAGCCACATTTATCAACATAGCTTCTAGGTGGAAAACCCTAGAAGCTCATTGGGGAATCCTTTTTCCCCTTCTTCATTTTTGGCAGTTCAACAAGAAATAAAAAATAAATATAATAATCAAATTACACATATTTAAATTTATACTTTTTGGGAAGATTATAATAAGGACTGCATACAAAATTTAAATTTTAAATAAATACATTTGATCCCCCAAAAGATAAATCAAAAGTGGTTTTTTATCAACATTTTGATAGGTGTAGAGAAGACTCCATTCTAGGTATGGTTTAAAACTAGCGGGTTTCTATCCAAGGGGGTTTAATCTAAGAGGGTTTGATCAAACCCTCTTCAATTATAATCCTTTAAATGGAACCTTTCAATGCTTAAATCATTATATTTTCTAAAAATATGTGATTTCAGCAAAAATCAGGATGTCCTAGAAAGTGCAACTCATTATTGTGGCAACACCCAATTGATCTTTTGGTGAGTTGGATAAGTATCCCATTCTTGAGCATCATGCATTTGTTTATCAGCATATCTTGATAATCCTCACACATGGTCACTATACACATCTCATACAACCAAGAAATCATATAGACAACAAGATACATCCCACTTGAGGTTGGATTGCACAAACATTTCATGTTTTAGATTTCTATTTATCATCAAGGTTTAATTACTTTGTACAATGTGTAAATGTTAAGAATCATTTAATAATGTTAGTCTTGGGTCATCGTGTAGGTTCATCCTTGTACATACATGTGTCACTAGGTCATGTCCTTGTGTTTTTTATGTTTCCAAGACCCCCCTATTTAGTTGGCGTTTCAAAAAAATACATTGATTCCTTTGGTTTCTGTAGATACCGAAAATTGGTCTAGGCCTACGAGTACACATTTGAAATAATTTTCTATAGTTCGTTGTCATGATTAAATAACGTTTATCATTTAATTAACCTTTCTAACACATATTTCCTCTATTAATTAAATACCCCTTTTTAATTAATTCATTATTAATCTTTATTCAACTTGATTAATTAAATAAGTCATATTTATTTAATTATGTTGCGAACTAATTAATTTTTCCCCCTTTATCTATCAATTAAATAATTTATTATTTAATTACCCCTTTATCATGCTTTCCCAACTATAATTAAATATCTTTATTTAATTATTCATTTAATCCTTTTCAAAAGTCAAATTAAATTAATTACTTTATTTATTTAATTAAAGTCTTTCATTTTCGAATGTTGAATTAAATTAACATTTAATTCATATTTTAATTAATTATGTCACATTCCTCTATCATTCAATTATCTAAGTCATTCACTCACCTTCTGACTCGAGATCTATTTTTAGTTCTCCAGTTATCTCTGAATTCAACACCAATTTATCTCTGCGAGAAGACTCTCTGTCACAACTAGTCGATTAACTAGTTCTAACTCATATGCATGAATGTTTTTATTAATTAAATATCTTTATTTAATTAATTAACTCAAGTTTGCATTCGAATGCATTATTCTTCAACTTCTAACTTTGAATTTTGCATACAAAGTCTATTTTTGGAGATTAAGATGTTGAACTTGTGTTCTAACTCACGTTCTAACTTAGTCTCTATCTTCAGTCTTTTCTGAACTCGTGTTCTGACTCATTTTCTAACTCACGTTCTATCTGAGACATAACTCACATCGCATGACATTCATCAATCTCGTCCGTCGATCTCTCTTTCAATCTGAGCTGATCGTTCGAAAACATAAAATCTATAAAATGGTTTGTCATAATCATTATTCCTCCTCCCGAAATCATTCATTTTTTAGAAGAGACTTAACTTCGATATTTTGCTTAGACACTCAACAAAGCTATACTTGCATTCAAACATAGAAATCTGAGGGCAAGAATACTGAAAAGGCAAAATGGAGAAGAGCAATAGAGATAATTTGAAGGGGTGAACGCATATTCGGTGAGATCATTTTGGTTTTATTATTTAGTTTACTTATTCGTTCTTTGTTGTTAGATTTTAGATTATTGTTTAGATTAAGATTTGATCATTGTTATTCTAGTACTTGCAGAAAATCTATCATTTACATTTGGTGAACCCGACGTGAACACACTTCAAAATCCGCACAAATTTTCATCTTTCCGTTTTTCCATAAACTGTTCATTTTTGCAGGTTTTTCGTATGGCGCACCGCATTTGTTAAGAGAAACAATGCATCTGTAACTACAAACCACATCTGTGAAAAATAGCGATGCATCCGCCATCATAAACCGCATATGCGAAGCCAAGAATCGCATCCGCCTATCAACAAATTCATGAACCGCATCCGCTTATCAATAGTTGAACCACGTCTGTGGCTCCAAAAGTCACATCTGCTTGGTAAAATTTTTTCACTTTTTTATTGATTTTCGTGCATCCATATTTTTGTTTTTGCTTTTTATGTTGTTTGGATTTTCGCTAATATCTATTTCAGTTGTGTTAAGGAGGAATAATATAGTGTTTGCAGGACGAAGCATAGAAGAACATTAAAAACCTAAGACAATTTTCTGTAGGACGAAAGCTGAAGACCAATGAACTACTGATAAATTTGCATGCAGGACCTAATGCCTTTGTGTTAATTTATTTATTTAAGCAAGCTTTTGTTTGGTAGATAGATAATCGTCGTGTGGGATTAAAATGAATTTTTTGTTTGATAGATAGAAAATTGTCATTTGGATTAAAAAGAACCATTGTCTTCTTTATCTGGTGCTTTTGCACGCATTTGTAACCCTTACGATTCAGTACACTCAAGTATCCTCTCCCCTTGCGCAGTCATGCGATCTTGGGTGTAAGAGAAACGGTTGCTAACTCTAGAACTCGGGCCTGTCTTGGTGGGAAAAAGTACTCACCCCAAGACAACTCAGACCAGTAGCACGCTAAAGCCAAGCGACTTCCAACCGGTATATAAAAGTGGATTTTTGGGGAAAGCCCAAGAATCACGTGCACTATTCCAACGAGATGGATAGAAATGGACTCTCGCCGATGTTGGATAGTGTCCCATGAATGGAATGCCCTTATTAAACACCTTGTTGTAGAGTTACCAAAATCCTACCTACTTGTTGGCGCAAGAGGGTCGGCTCTGTGAAACCGTCTTACATATTTACGGTTTATGTGTGGAAATGAAATGTATGCCATGGGAGTTTCATGGATACAGTAGCTTGGTTGCCTCGTATAAGTGAGTGCCATGGAGGGGAGCCAGTGGGGTCAAGCTACTAGTCATTCACCATAAATATGCATAGCTGGAGAAATCCAAGTAAGAATTCAACAAGTAATGTCCTAAAAGCCTAGGTTGTAATTGTTTTTCGAGTCTTAACAGTCCATTCATCACAAAAACTGAAAATACATTGATTGTTGTGTTTTCTCTTTGTTGTATTCATCAAAATCTTGATCAAACAAACAACGTCAGTCAACAACTTTCGACAAAAATTCAACTATCAGAAAACTGAGTCGCATTTGTCATTTTAAACGCCACATATGTATTAGTGAGTCACATTTGTTAGGGGAAACACTACATCTATCTGTCAAAACATTCAGTTTTCATCGTCTGCATATCACGAGTCGCAACTATCACATTCTAAGTCGCATGTGTGCATGCAAACCGCATCTGTCAGTTTTAAAACCGCATGTGTCCTAGTAAACCGCATCTGTCAGATCTAGAACCGCATGTGTCTTAGTAAATCGCAATTGTCAGAGGAAAAACTGCAACTATTAGAAAAACCGCATCTGTCAAAATTTGAACCGCAACTGTTAGGTGAACCGCATTTGCCTGTCAACAAAAAACATCAAAAAATCACGAGCTGAGTCTGAAACATTATTGTCACTATTTGCTTTAGGTTTTTAGGATCAACCTTGGATTAGAAACTGGTTAATTTTGCTCAAAAACCTTGCATCATTAGGTGTCATATACATCTTAGTTACCATCATTAGGAGTCATATACATCTTAGTTACAATCATTACGTGTCATATACGTCTTGGTCACCGTAAAAGTCTTAGTCATAGTCATCCTAAGTTGTATGCATATAGATAGTCTAGTTTGGAAAATTCACCTTGTCAAACTATCCTTGTCATACAATTAGGCTCCTTGGTCAAAAAAAAATCTTTGCATGCATTTATTCCATAGGTGGTAGGCTATACCAGTCATAGACTCATTTATCATTATTTTAGATCTTTAGCCATCCTTTCATACATCATTTTAGATCTTTAGCAACATCCTTATTCTCAAAATAATCCAAAAACATAAACATAGGTCATATTAGTTTTTAGACATAGTCTGCATTTCCCATATTGAGCAAATTTTTCATGGTTGAAACAAGGTCCAAAAAGAAATACAAAGCAATGAAAAACCCTAATGAATTCCTCAATCCATTCAGAAACCAACCGTCAAGCAGTAAACGATCACACAAGCCCTTTCTAGAAAAACATGTCACTAGAGACACACATGGTCAGATTTACATAGAGGACATAGACACAGTAGTACAAGATCCTTAATTTCCATCCTTTATGGATGAATGTTAGGAAAATTATCCCCAACGCTATCTAGCAAAGTTGCTAGCAGAAGGTGCCAAACTACCCATAAGATTTGATATCTGTACCTTGCAAACACAGTCAACACAACCGTCCCAAACTGCAACGTCAACTATCTCTACTCCCCAAATTACCACAACAATACCAATTGGTATACCAACTCAAAAAATTTCAATTGTAAACACAACCCCTTTCAACATCACACAAGGTTTACAATTTACTACAGGGGAAAATTTCTCCAACCCCTTTAACACCAACACGACTGGTAAGATAACCAAAGTTGGCAGAAACATACCTATACCAACTCAGCCCATTCAGACAGGAAGTATTCCTATTCCTAATCAGACAATTCATATAGGAAGCATTCCTATACCAACTCAAACCATCCAGATAGGGAATATCCCTATATCGAATCATAATATTTTAATAGGATGTATTCCCTCACCCAATCACAACCTGTCATAGAACATGGTGTATCAAAACACCTACATTGATCCAAATTTCACAAACACCATGTCCTTGACACAAGTCAATGTCTTTCAAAACTAGATGCAAACACTTCAACAATAGATGGATAACATGTCTATGTCCAGAAAATGAACTATCTCAGCACAAGACCTATGTCCATGTCCATTTGACAAAGCGTTGTATATGACACCTTTCCCCCATGGATAAATTATACTGGTTTTTCCGAGGTATAATGGGAGAAAGAATCCTTTAGAACACATTAGAGAGTTCTCAACAACATGCATGGACATATCGTATGACCCCACATACTTAATGAGACTATTTCCATGAACCCTTGTTGGGATAGGACTGGAATGGTTTTCTAAATTACCATATGGTATACGATCTTGGGGTGAATTAGCTGAAAACTTTGTCGAACATTTCACTTTTAACATAGATAATGAGGTAACAATTGCAACCTTGTGCCACACAACACAAGAAGATGGCAAAACCTTCACCACTTTCTTCCAGAGATGGCGAAGTCTAGCTAGTAGATGTCTAGTTGAAATACCAGAAAAACAAAAGGTCACCATATCCCTAGATAACATCAACCCCAAATTGTGAAGTGACTTAAGGATACATTGTTGTACTTCATTCTCAAACTTGGTACAAAAGGGCATCATCCTTGACAAAGGTCTTATAGACAAAGGAGAGATTAAGGTAACAAGCAGAATCTGGTTGTCCAACATCAAAACATGCCAAATGATAGAAACAAATTTTGGTCTAGGAACAAGAGTGTTACAAATGACGGTATTGTTGATGCTAAACACATACATACGAGACTAGTTATCACCCTTAGGGGTTATAATTCCAATCAAGACATGATGAGTAGTCTAGATCAACAAGCTAACTATGTCCAAAATTCACAACAACAAAGACCACAATAGAGGAGATTTCCAACACATGAATTTACACCTTGAGGACAACCAATCGAGACTATTTTCAAAGAGTTGATTAAACATAATCTTATCAAACCTTTGGAACCAAGAGAATATGATCCTGGACAGTTCAAACCTTCATGGTGGGATGATAAATCCTTTTGTGACTATCATTGAACAAAAGGACACAACCTCCAACAATGTCACCAACTCAAGAATATCATACAAGACTTTGTTGAAAATGGAACCATAGAGGTTGGTGGGTAGAAAAACACAAAGAACAGTGATCATAAGGTCTTCACGGACCCGTTACATGACCACACAAAAGGAAAAGCCTCGATTTTGGGGCCCAAGAATAATCCACCAGTCAATTATAACAATTCCAATTTTTACTATGGTAAAGGAACCATCATAAATCACCTCCAAGCCGCAAATGAGAATGTCAATACCTTCACCATTAAGAAGCATCCAGAATGTAATGTGAACACACGCATAACTAAGATTACTATTCCTGGACCTTCTTCTTCTGAGCCACCTATGCAAGCTTCCAAGTTCAATTACAACCTTCTTGATCAATTGAGTAAAACTCCCACAAAAATATCTATCTTGGAATTTTTGACCTTATCACCTTGGCATCGAGCCATTCTAGAAAAATCTCTACAGAAGATAACTGTTCCTACAGACTTAGATGTCAATTGTTTCAAAGAAATGGTGGGATATTTAACCAATTCGCATCATGCCACATTTTCCCAACAGGACTACTCAACTAAGAAATCTGATCATAATGACCCCTTACATCTTGAAGTCTTAATCCATCAAAACAAAGTCTGATGAGTCTTGGTAGATGGAGGAGTAGGTTTGAACTTGTGTACCCTTAAATTGGTTAAGGGATTGGGATTCTCAAAAGATTGTGTAGATACCTCTAAGAGTATAGTCATCAAGGCTTACGATGATGAGGAAAGATTGTCCAAAGGAGTTGTCACACTCCCTATAAGAATTGGCCTAGCAATCATGAACACCAGCTTCCAAGTCTGGGATCTAATCCTTCCATACAACTTGTTGTTAGGTAGACCTTGGATACATGCAATGAAATTTGTACCTTCAACATATCACCAATGTCTTAAGTTCCCCTATAATGGCACATAGATCACTACTGATGGTGATTCAGATCCTTTTCAGTATTGTACAAGCCTAGGGGATATTCCACCACGACAAGTACTAGTTAACCAAGAAGCTTCATCATCCACTTTGTCCCTATACATTGACCAATCACATCTCACTAAGTCAATTTCATTCAAACCTCCATCAACCACTCCTAAACTCGAGATCCAAGACAAGGGTTGTGGCGAATATCATATAAAGCCATCATACTGTGTCACTCAATTGATTCCACTGAAGGCATATGGCCTACCCATGGCAGAAAGAAGATAGTCGGTGGTCACATTTCATGTTCCCCCTACAATGACGTTGACCAAATGGGGAGAATTAAGTGATGAAATTATGGATCAAGGTGATTCATGGTTATATCAAGAAGATCATGAATACCCCTCCCCATCTATTCAAATAGCTAAGGACCAGTATGGAAAATTCTTTAAGATAATGCAAAATGAAGGCTATGATGGGCATAGTGGGTTAGGACTCTATCAAAATGGAAGGATAGAACTGATCACTGTCTACCCACGACCGAAATATCTAGGGCTAGGGTGTCAATCGCTTAGAATTGGGTTTCCTGGTACTTCATCATCATTTCAAGAAGAAGTGAGTGATTACAGAGACATTGAGACATCTCATGAACCGCTACCCTCATTTTATGATAAACCTCCAATTTCGATGAATCCCCTTACTCAAGCGATGATGAATGGGATTCCCTTTCATCTACCAGTACCATGAACATAGATGCCCTATTTGGAGCATTGGACCTCAACATGAAACCTATACCAAAACCATCTACTCCTCGTCCTAAGAAACACTTGTCCAAACAAGAATGGCAAGAGAACTATTATTGGGAGACCCTTGATCATGCATCTTGGGTGCCTGATAAACCATCTTCTGACGATACCGCCCTTACTATAGTCCCATATCAGAGTATACCTACACCTAGGAAGAAAAACAAGGAGTTAGTCCAAGACTTTTGTGACCATGTCAACCATTCCTTATTCACCTTATCAGCAGCTACCTTTCAGAACTCCGATGATGACATGCCCCTTAAATATCCCGAACTCATCGACTGGGATCAACAAGGTACACCTATCATGGATACATTCGAGAACGATGAAGCAATTGCTGACTTCATGGGACTTAGAGAAGGCATACCAAGAAGGGATCATAAAGTTGGTTTCACCATAGACTTGGACAATAAAGAATACTTTGGGGAGTCTATTTACACCTCTAGTTGCAAAAATGAAAATGAAAAGAAAAAAGGCAATGAAAAAGAAAATGACGAGTCCCTAGGTGAAAACCGAAAGGGACCTTTGGATGAAGAAAAATTCAAAATAAATGATGTATCCAAGAGCGAAAACCTCACAGAGGCACCCAAGGATAGAGGTTTAAATATTCTCCCCGTTGAATAGGAAAGGTCTTTGATGCTAGTAGAAGAATCTATGGAAGTCAACATACGTACAGAAGAGAATCCTCGAAAGGTATATTTTGTAGCTTCACTAACAGAGACATAAAAATCTGAATTTAAGGAATTCTTCACAAAGAGATAGATAAACTTCACATGGTCATATGATGACATGCCTAGGTTGGATCTAGATCTAAAATTGCATCCCCTACCACTACAACTAGGTATTAAACCAGTCAAACAGAAGTTAAGGAAAATGCATTCGCAAATTGCTCTATTGGTCAAGGCAGAACTTAAGAAGCTCTTAGATGTAGGATTCATAAGGACAATAGACTATGCGGACTGGATATCAAATCTTGTACTAGTGGCTAAACCAACTAGGGGCATTCACATATGCACAGACTTTAGAGACATCAATAAGGCATGTCCTAATGATGACTTTCCTTTGCCCAATATCGACATGATAGTAGACCTGATAGCAGGATACGAGATGCTATCCCTCATGGATGGTTTCTCGAGATATAACTAGATTAAAATAGCAACTGAAGACCAACATAAGATAGCTTTCATGTGTCCATGGGGCACATACTATTGGAATTTCATGCCATTTGGCCTTAAGAATGTAGGAGCTACCTACCAACGGGCAATGACTACAATATTCCATGACTTTGTACATACCTTCATGGAATATTATGTAGATGATATTATAGCAAAATCAAAAACAAGGGAAGATCATTTAAAGGTTTTAGACAAGATATTACAGAGGCTTGAGCATTACAATTTTAGGTTAAAGCCAAAGAAGTGTGTCTTTGGAGTGAAATTAGGTAAACAGTTACGATATATCATCTCTTGAAGAGGCATTTAAGTAGATCCAGAGAAAGTAAGAGCTATCATAGAGATGACTCCTACCATTAGCATTGGTCAACTCAAAACCCTACAAGGGAGATTAGAGTCCATTAGGCGATTCATAGTGCAACTGGTAGATAAAATACATCCGTTTCAACATCTACTCAAGAAAGGACTACCATTTGTGTGGATGCCTAAATGTCAAGAAGCCTTCCAACAAATTAAGGACTATTTGCTTACTCCACTAGTCTTAATGCCACCTACAAAGGGAAAACCATTGATATTATACATCTCAGCAACATAGTCAGCATTAGGGGCTCTTCTTGCACAACACGATGATCAAGGTCATGAGAGAGCCATCTATTACATCAGTTGTAGCTTAGTGGGTTATGAACTAAATTACAGCAACATAGAACGTTCCTATCTTGCGGTAGTCTTTGCTACCCAAAAACTTTGGCACTATATGCTCAATCAACAAACAATGTTAATTGCAAAGATTGATCCACTTAAATACCTCCTAAGTAAGGTAGCTTTAACAGGCCGGTTGGCTAAATGGGTCATGATACTTAGTTAGTATGACATTCAGTATGTCAAAAGGAAGGAAATAAAGAGACAGGTGATTGCAGATCAGTTAGCTGATGTACCTATGAAGGCATATAATCCATTAGTGGTAGACTTTCCTAATGAGTTTCTCTTTAACATTGACGTTAAGATTGAATGAAAATTGTACTTTGATGGCTCACATATAAACCATGGTTCAGGAGCTGGTATCTTATTTGTCACACCTCAAGGTAATACCATTCCTAAATCATTCATGATTGCTTTCCCTTGTACCAACAATATAGCAGAATATGAAGCTTTAGTGACTGGGTTAAAAATGGCAGCTCAATGGAAAATTAAAAGCCTAAAGGTTTTTGGTGACTCTCAACTAGTAATCCGACAAGTAAATGATTATTACGAGACTAAGGATGAGAATCTTGCACCTTACAAGAGAATGGCTGATAGTTTCAAACAGTATTTCAATGACAACTTTTCAACAAATACCGCATATAAGAATAGAGCTGCAGATGTTATGGCAACCGTGGCTTCCTTGTTGGATATTCCAAGTAATGTGCCTAAGTTCGAGTTTCTGGTTGAACAACTATTGATCCCCACTTATGATGTCTCTAATAATGCAATAGTGTGTACCATTTCCGGTCCTACATCTCCTTGGTATAAAGACATATTCAACTACCTCACTGACCAAACCTTACCCCAAGACTTTTCCAATAACCAATGTCAAACCTTCATCCAAAAGTTGGCTAAGTACACCATCATCGGTGAAACCCCGTAATGCCTCGCCAAGTAACCTTAAAGGAAGTTGCAATTAACATCATAAGCGAACCAATTTTTTTTTTATAAAGTACATTTAACATACACATTCACTTACTAGTTAACAACAACCTCTAAGGCTACAAGGTTAGGATTACTTAAACCCACACATACATATTACATATAACCATAGCCTTATGAACTTTATGAAATAAACATCATACATCATAAGAATACCACATAACATAAGAAGATAATCAACCAAGATACAATCTCATAAACATTATCTTAAACCAATAGTTACATCACTCATTCCCAGAATGAGGCAATAGTACTCAAGGTTACAATTACAAACTTCCACCTCATAAACATAAGAGGGATAAAATAACTTATACAAGTTAAAATATTACAATGCAAGTAATTACCACAAGAACCGTGAGCTGTCCATCTAGATGTCTCGCCACCAAGTACTGAAGATAGATGGGGACCCAACAGTTTTGGTGCATATTCCACCCAACCAATGTGGTACCCGAAGGCCCACCCCCCATGCTAGGAGATAGTAACAAAGTAACATGGACAAAGATCTACTACCTCTAACCAAAGGCAGACTCATACTGACTCAAACTGACATAACCAAATAAATGCCATCAATAAGTACAAATCCAGTTCAACTCAAGTACAACACAAGTACAAATCAAACATCACTGACATAGGTCACATTGCTTCCAGACATAAAGTAGATCAAGTATGTTCACAGAACCATACATATAAAACAATTAACAATAGTTGTCCTAGATAGAGTGTCATCGCAAGGTTTGTCATGAGATCTCCTCTGGGCATTCTTCATAGGCTCCGGCACAAGTAATCCTGGTGGCCTCAACCGAATCCCAACACTCATACTCACTCATGTGGAATCAACTACCTCTCGCAAGAACAAGATAGTTGATCTTGCCATTCCAGGCCTTCTCACTCATCCCAAGTCTAAACAAGCCCTTGTTTATGAGTGATGATTAAATTATCTTGATTAATGTGAAGTTAGTCCTAATCTTTTAAGTACATTATTTTGATTATCACTTGTTTAAATCACTCCTGAAGGTTATCCAGTTTACCTCTTTGGGCTCTGGCACCTAACAGAAGCCACTCTTCTATTTGACAACACACACTCAAACAATCCACCAAAGGAACCACAAGTGCATACCAACTAGGCATCATAATCCACTCCAACACAAGGAGGATACAAATAATAGAACTCACTCCAAACATCTTGGAAGCAACAAACACATAGTCCACTCCTTTCACAGGAGGTACAAAAGATCTCACTCCAAACATCTTGGAGGCAACAACACATAGTCCACTCCTTTCA
>VCHN02003909.1:0-13052 GCA_007115665.2 Sequoiadendron giganteum
CAATTACTGAATTGCTTTTTGTTGGGAAATCATGTTCCCAATTTCACTTCATGCCTTTCCATTTCACTTTGGATTACAAAAAATTGATGTTCTTAGCCTTTGCATCAATACCATGCTCTTTTATTCCCATTTTACCACTTTCATGGTCCCCAAATCCAGAATGCATCATGGCAAGGGACGCAGTGAGGTACTTTGTGTAGCTTCTTGTTGGTCACCACCTTATCATGGTTAAGGAAGGCCTTCACCATGGTGGTCGCCAAGGAAGCTGCCACAAATACCGGCGCAGCACGCCTCCACCCCGGCGTTGAGTTGGATCATCAAGTAGCGGAAATGAAGAAGCCTCGCCAACGGCTTGGTCGGTGATTACCACAGCACTGCATGGGTGGTGGGTCCTCTCACCGTGGAAAATCAGAAGTGGTGAACGCCAATGGTGAACCCAGCTGCTACCTTCTACCATTAACAAGGACCTTGCTCGGCTGTGGTGGTCGGCGTAAGACTACCAACGGTCTACTCTCAAAGGCTACCACCACACCACGGCTGACTCGAACCGGAGCAGCTTAGAGCATTATGGGGGTGATGGTCCAGTTCAACCGAGTCACCAACATACCATGAGACGAAAGCCTGAGCTCTTGCAGTAGTGCGGTAAGAGCTCGACGAAGCAGTTTGGTCAACCGAAGTTTGGACTGTAAGTCAAAGCGGATAGACGAATGAAGATTGACGTGGTAGGTTAACAACAAGAGCGATTGGCTGGAATACCAAATAGTGAAAGGTACAATTTTGCCAACTTGTTCTACGTGGGTGATAGGAACCGACAGCAAGGAGCACAATTGGTGGCTCAACAAGAGGAAATTTGTCGAGCGTAATCAAGTATTATTTGGGCAATTCCGCATTGAACCAAAAGTCGCGGGATTGGTAAGAAATTGAATGGAGATGCATGACTGGCAAATATGTATTATTGTTTTTGTAAACCATAAAGGTGACTAGACAAGCTGTAAGTCAATGTAAGAGATGTAAGAGAGGGAATTCATTGTATACTTTGATATAAGTATTGTAACAGTGAGATAACAAATAGAGTGTTGTTGTGAGATGAACAGAGAGTAAGGGATGATATTGTATGTAATTGATTATTACTGTAATACAATTGTTCTTGCTTGGTGTGGTGTTTTTTTTACCTAAAAAGGTTTTCTCATGTAAATATTGTGTCGTTTGTGAATGTTGAATATTTTTTTATATCTTTTATGTTGCATGCATTCATTTTAGTAGTTTTAGAAGTTATCAGAACCAGTTTTTTCTCTTCTCCTCTATTGTTAAGGGAATGTATTTCACACTCTTGGTTCATTAGATCCATCCCTATTTTCAACTTCGCTTTTGATTGATTCTGGTTGTTACAACATTTCTTTATACTCCTCAACCTGATGGATTAATTTTTCCCCTGAAATTCCTCCTCTTGGGATATTTTCCCTTTCAATTGCAATGGGAACCTGTCCCATATTATATGGAATGATTGCTAAGGATTGTTCTTGTGAGGAAGGTTGAGGTTGCTCCCTTGATGGGCCAAGAACATTATGGCTAGAGCTAGCTTGTGCTTGAGACATCCACGCCTCCATTTCCTATTTCAATAATGCCAATTTAGTTTCTAGCTCAACAACCCTTTTATTGACTCTTAATATATTCAATAATGAGGTCATTATACTGGCCCCTCAAAGTATCTATGTCCTTTTTTAAATCCTCAATAGTTTCCCTGGTGAACTTGGCAACATTTACTACCATATCTACTGCCTCCAATGTTGGAGTATCAACAACTCTTCTCACAATTAAATGACCACTGAAATCGAATGGCTCTACAACTATTGGCCTCTTGGACCCGGTAGACAATGACCAAATTTCCAAGGCATCCCACTCTTCACTAAAGGTTGATCCTTTAAGTACCAATGTATCTTCCTCCTCGGTTTCAAGAAGTGGCCTATTGGCCCTTCTTACTGTATCGAATACCACAACATCAATGATCTCCCATTCAGGGAGTAACAATACTCCACTCTTTTGTACGAATGTTTTTCCTTGCTCTGGTGTCATCTCCTTGAAATTTTCTCCCATTTGTAGCATGACATTGGATTGGATAATTTTCTCTAGAAGCTTCAAGTGCAAAATCCTTTCTTGAGCTGCCTTTTCAACATATACTGGAAAATGTTCCCTCCATACAAAATCTTTAAAAGAATTTTTTTTAATAAAGGAATCATCCCTCATGAATTCCTTGCAAGCTTCCATCCTTAGGTCATCAGTATTGGTTATCCATATTATTTCATCTTTTCCCAATCTTAGAGCAACTACTCCAAAACTTGATGCAACACCCTATGGAAAAGATGGCATTCATTATTGCATAACATTAGGGGTCACCATAATTTCTTCATCATTTGAATCAATATATTCAACCACCTTTGCCTTTTCAACCCTCTTCCTTTTGGGTGATGGTGGTTGTTTTGGAGAAGGAGCTCTTAGGGGAGAGTCCATATCAACAATATTATGCAACAATTAACCTGAATATGATAGCACCGATTTCTTATGAGACACTACCCCAGGCTCTTTTGAAAAAATAGAAGGTGGCATGGTTTTCTTTTCAAGCACTATTCCCTTCTTCCTAGAATATACCCTAACCTTTTGTGGAGGATGGTAAGAAGGTCTTTCCTCCAATTTTACCTTAGGTTATTCCTTGATAGCTTGTGACTTTCCCTTGTCTTCAACAACCTGTTCAACCTTTAAGACCCCCACCATGCTCTCAAAATTATCAATAGCATACATGGCCCTATTCAACTCACCACTGATATTGGTCATGGGATTGTATGCAGGATTGTTTTCTATCTTCTTCTTCATCATCTTAGTATAGAAACATGTGCATCAATAGAGAATTCCATCTAAAGCTAACCAATGTTTTTCCTTCTTTGAGAGCTACCAAACCCTCATGCATTTTATTTGCCAGATATGTAGCAAAATCATATACCACATTGAAACCTGGATGCTAAAGATTCATAGCCATGTACATGAGGTTAGTAGGAAAGGTAGTCTTTATGCTAATACCAAGAATCTGACACAAGGAAAAAATAGTCTTCCTAAAATAATTGCAAAAGTAATTTATAGGAAAAGGCTCTGGTTCATTTTTTCCAATCACTGTTTTCTTATTCTTTCCAGTTCTTGTGGTTGCCAAATGAGGTTGTAAAAGAGAATTCCTAAATAAACCCTTAGTATTTCTATACTCTTCTCTGAATGCCTGGAGGTCCATGGTAACCATATCCTTATTCCATTCATGTAGATCAAAAATATCTGCAATCTCCTCCTTGGTTATTTTAACCATTTCCACACCAACAAATATCCTAACAACTCTAGTTACAGGGTCATACCTCGCTGCAACATCCTTCAACAAATCCACATCCAGATATACATTTGGTACCACCGGCTTGTCAAGGTCCAACCTCCAAGAGTTGCATAGAGGAGCACACAAATTCCTATTCCCAAACCAATTTGAAAACAACTACCATCCTGTATAAGGCACCTCAGCATCTCAAATTGCACATTGCTTATTGGTTAACCCTTCCAAAACCAGGGGCCTATAAAACAAAGCCTTTCCCTCAAGTTTTTTTATAGTAGAGGGTTTTAATAAGTCTATAACATCCTAAGAAAAGGACATAGAGGGATTTTCAAAGCCAGAACTTCGGGCCTTGGGTGCATTTGCACAAGACAAATTATGGTTTAAACTAGGATTTTGGAATATCTAAAATCTTATGGGGTGCAACCTCTAGCTTATAGCCTTGAAACACAATAATTTTGCAATTTGAAAGGCCTTGGAAATTATTTAGGCAATCTTTAATACAATTTGAAAGAAAATGAACCAGTGCAATCTTTTAAAACAAAAAAAACACAATTTCCACTTATCCTCAAGAAATCAACAAGATTTTGAAAGACAAAGAACGTGGTGTGTACATTATTTACAGTTTTGCTTGTAAAGAATTTTAATGGCCGTGATGTTGGACTCACAGGAATTAGCTTGTGTCAAATGGTACTTGGAAATTCTTGTTCAATGTAGAATTATGCACAAAAATAGCAATTCAATGAAATTTTAGAATTAAATTTGGTGGCACAGTCTGAACTCCACCATTACTATTCACTCATGTGAGAAACAATGGCTATCGTACAACATTAACTCATTTTGAATACCAGCCATTGATCTTAGTCCATGCAGGCAATAAAGAGTGACTCAGATTGAGTCAATGTGGTTTGAAAATGCCACATTCGTCCACCAAATCCTAGGTGAATGAAAATTCACCCATGAAACACCATCTCAGCATGAGTAGGTCCCACCAGATTACATCATACCTAGCCATGCATCGCTTGTTCGCACACCTTGCAACATCATTAAAATGATTATTTTAATTATGCGAGGTCAATGAGGAACAACCATGATTCATCGTTGTATGACAGTCATTGATTTAACATTAATCGACAGGTGAACAAGGATTAGGCCCCACAACCATAAGTGACATGTGGAAAAATCTTGCACACCTCATATCACAGTAGTGACATCATCAGAAATCTTTGCGAGGCCAGCAAGGAACAGTCAGGATTCAGCCAAATCATCTGATGGTCAGAAAACTTACACATGCCACAATTGTTATTCATAAAAGGGGGACTGACTAGGCAGATGGGGAAACAACCCTTGAGGTAGGAAATTAAGGTGCAAGTCTAAAGTTATTAAATGGCCCGACATTAGGCAAAAATAAAATAAAGTCCCAATACGGAAGAACCGACAGGCCATGTAATAGGGGTTGGTAACATGAATGATTTAAAGGGATCAAAACATGACTTACACAACCGAAAACCTAGAATAACAAGTCAACACAGGATTATAATGTTAAGACCAAAATGAGATGAAAGACAAAAAGCCAAGGTTTTTATGGGTAAAACCCAAAACCCCAAGATAGATCAGTGGTGCCAAACACCAAGGAAACAAGTATGAGCAAAATTGTGGAAAACATTTGAGAGCTCTACCAGGTTGCATGTGGCAACTATAGCTTAGATTACTTTTGGCTCACATCCCTTGGTCCTCTTCAGCCAAGGAAGGACCTCTTATATCGCACATATCAAAACTATAAGAAAGGGCATGCTAAGCCGAAAGTAAGATATCCTCCTTCTCCTTATGTTGTTTCACATAGAGCTTACCTGAAGGCTGACAGTGATTTTGCTAAGGCACGTAGGAGGGAAGAAGAGAAGTGGTCCTAAGATCTTCCTTCTTCCTCTTATGTTGTTCAGCCTGATGCTTCCTCTCGCCCTGTCATGGTGCCATCTTCTTTTGTCTCACATTTGCGGGAGAATCCCATGGTGTCCGCTTGGCAAAATGCCAAGCATCCCGCATTTGAGCTTCATGTCTTTCCCACGGAGCTTAGGCCCATTCGGTATGGAAGATAGAAAGCCCCTCATAGAGATTCCTCTTTGTCTCAGCCTTTGCAGCCTCCTATTGTTCTTGTTCCCAAAATAGTGAATGGGAAGAGGCCTACGGCCGAGGTGCTAGAGTCAATTCCTCCTATTGTTTATGAACTTGCTCCTTCTCCTCCCATTCAGGAGTCTACCCTTCTGCTAGAAGCAGTTGTGGAGGGCACTCCCATGGTTGAGCAGGAAACTTTTGTCCCTTCACAAGCTTTGGCTTCTAGTTCGAAGAGTCGTAGAAACTACCTTGCACACGAGCATAAGAATTGGTGAAATTTTGTTCTAGCTGAGCAAGAATCCTTACAAAAGGAGGAGGAGATGAGTGGATCTCCTATTGTGTCTTCCTCTCCCCCTCCTTCTATTCAAACTAGTTTTGAATCCCTTTTGGCTTCCACTGCGAGCACACATGCACCTAGAAAGTTGTAGGTGTTTATCCCTCCTTCTAGGGATCCGACTTTATTGACTTCCATTCCAGATGTCTCACCCTTCCTAAAGCTCATGGATATGGTTAATACTTCGATCGTATCCAGTGCGGTTCTATCTTCCTCTCCCTCAACACTCCTCACTTTGTCTATGGGAAGCTCACATCCCTCGACAAAGAAGAAGGTAGAGCATGGTCCCTCCAACAATGGAGGATGTAAGAAGATTCCACCTTCTCCGAAAAGGGGCCCTGTGCTAACTTGTTCTATCCTAGTGATGCAACTCATCCCGGCCTCCCCTAATTTTTTCACCGCTCCTGAGTCTCTTGGTGAACCTCGGGTGCAAACTCCTCCATCCGCCGAGGTGAAACATGGCACTCCTATAAAGTGTATGTTTAACTCGGCGAATGAAGTTCAAACCTTGCTAGTGATCTCTGTGAATTTGTTGACCTTAGACCCAAAATATTTGAGCGAAGAAGACCTTATAGGTCCCTCTGCCTTGGCCCTTGTTGTGGGAGGATTGGAAGCTCCTCCCCTTAACATTACACCATTGCAAGCTCATCATCCTCCCCCCTAAAATGATCTAGAGTGGGAAGCTAATGACCTCTTGGTTGACCAGCATTAGGGAGAGACCCTCTTCTTGATCTTTAGATTAGACGTGTGTGTGTGTGTGTTGTGATGTGTTCCCCCATGATCGTACTATGTGTGCCTAGATGACCTCATCACTCTCGTTGGTGCTTGGATATAGGCATGGCGTTTGTGTTGTAAACCTTCTTCTATATGTATCATCATTCTTCCATGTTTGTGATTTCATTCTTCCTAATCTGGTTGGGGATTGATAATCTTTCACCTCTTACCTCGGTTACCTACTATTTATAAATAAAGGCAGATCTGACCCTATGAAACCAAATCCCCCGTGTCCTATGTGTGTGTTCCCTTTTCCTTTTCTTTCTCTTTATCATTCTCTCTTCTTTGCTTGAGTTGTCCCTCTTATGTGTGACAATTTTGCTTCTACACAACTTAGTCTTTAGAGAATGCATTCATTGTCAAATGAATCTTCTCTCAAGACCTCTCACACCCTTCTTTGTTAGAATTGCATTCTCCACTTGAAACCCTAACGGAAAATATTTCCTTCATCATGGGTTTGTAAAGAAAGGATTTGGGAACCTCCCTCTGAAGGAGGAAGAGTCTTGATCTTCCCCTCCCATGGGGGCATGTCCTTCCTTTCAAATTCCTTGATGAAGTGAACATCTTTCAAAATGATTCCTTGATGATGAATCGATTTTAGAAATAAGGCATCAACTTTCGAACAATGTGTTCCTTGAGTGGACCCCTCCTTTTCACGTTGGGTTCTCGAGGGAGCCCTTCAAAAAATTTCAACAAGTTCTATGGCATCTAGCTTAGGGGTAGCCCGACTAGACCTGTTTCACATCTTTGTGTCTAGTTTGGGGGTAGCCCAACTAGACCTAATTCACATCCTAATGTCTAGCTTGGGGGTAGCCTGACTAGTCTTTACTTTTCAAATAGCGCGCCCCTTGAGTGGACCTCCTTCCTTTTGAAGGGTTCCCGATGTAGCCCTTTGAAAGACTTGCAACTTAGTGATGGTTTGCATAATTGTCCATTTACTAGCCTGCGCGATTGCTTTCTGACATGTTCTATCCACAGATAAACATGTCGCCAACTCTGACTCTGTGGAGTCCCCTTTGCTTAGTCTCCCTCATATGAGAGTTCTTTGGGGATACCTTCCTTGTAGGTTTGCAAGTCTATATGGTGCTCTTCCTGGTTTCCTTCATGTGAGATTTCTTGAAGGATACCTTCCTTACAGGACTGTGAGCCTGTGAGGCACTTTCATACTCATCTTTATAGTTCCACGAAACTATGGAGTCTTCTCCTGCACTTTCGAGTTTTCCAGACCATGCTCTACTTCTTCACCAGTTCAGTTATACATCTCTTACCTTGTTACTTCTCACTACTCCACTTTACCGAAGCACTCATCAGTACTCGTGCTCACTAAAGTGGGGGAAAAATGTATAGGTGTGAATTTTCACCCCTAACGCAAATTCCCCTTTACCTCCTTACACTTTAGAAAACCTAAGGTGGAGGCTTAATTCCACTTAATCTCACTGCTCACATCACACTTGGTGCCCTATTTGTGTGTCGGTGGAGGCATTTCTGTCGAGGACGCTCGCGTGACATACAAATTTTCGTGTGGCGTGTGGACATCTGCACAATGCACTTACATCCCTAGCAGATTCCTACGGCTGGAGACTATAGATATGTTACATTTCCCATTGGAAGTCGAAGTGTAATTCTCCTCTTCATCTGGCCAACCCGAATATGGCCATTTTCATCTTCTTCCTTCATATTCTTCATTCCTAGGTCCATTTGGGGATCTTTGGAAGAATTTTTTCAAGATCTATTTGAGCATTCTCTCCATTCCATTCACTCATCCATAAGCTTTATAACAACACTTCACACTCCATAGCAACAATCTATCACTCCATCACTATGATAGTGTGAGCATAGGACAAACACCATTGCAACAGAGGCTTGAGTTCCTCTCATTTCCTCCTCCACAAGCCTTGAGCGCTTTGGATGGAGGTGGTAAGCTCCTCTTATCTTCTCTATCATTTGATTGAGTAAGCATGTATTGTTTTATAGTGTCTTTTGTTTATGTATCTTGTATTCCCTTCTTTATCATTATTTCTATCATTGCAAATTTGGTTATTCGTGTAGGTGAAAATACCAAAATGGGGGTCTGATTGAGGAAGAACCCTAAACAACCCCCCAACATTTTCTCTCTTTTTTATTTTTAAGTGGAGAGATCTTAGAGAAAACTGGTGAAAAGGCTGTTGTGTGAAATCGTCTTTGTCACCCTTGCGGTAATCTATTTCCTTTATCATGTTTGTCTTTATGTTCCACTCTTCTTAATCTTAGTTTGTCATTCTAGAAACTTCTAAACTAGGTTGATAGTCCTTTCTTAGGGCTTAGATGACAGGGCACCTATGAGATGCCATCATGTTGTGTTGTAGTCCTAGAACCATGCTTTTGTCCTTTGACAAAGAGCTACCTGAGATGTAGAGTTGACCCTGAAAACTGACTTGCCTGGTCTCCTTTCAACTCTCGAGTTTGTAGAGTGATTGAAGGACATCATAATCCTCATCATTCTCATCTCTTTCATCCTAACACTCCTTTAAGCTGAGGTAAGTTAGGGTAGCTATACTGCTCTTGGCCTTTCATGACCTAGGGCCTTGCAGTGGTTGGTCCCCCTCTCTTACACCAACCAAAGGCTTGAAATAACATTTCAATGCCAAAAGTCATTATTTTCTAGATTCTATTTTCTTTAATATAATCTCATGCATGCTCCCCATCATGTTTGCATGTGTTTCAAGGTCAAGTCAAAAAACACTTGGATAATGTTAAGCTCTCTCTTAGGTATCTAACCATGTAGCTTTTTTCACATTTTGAGTATGTAAAAGGTTTTCATCTTTAATTTATTTTTTTGGCATGTCTATTTTTTGTCAAAAACCAATGTTTGGTGTTTTTTACTTATTTTTTAACCGTTCATTGAAATTTCAAATAAATTATATACTTAGAAACTAGACTCCATTCTACACATATTCAAAAAATTAAAAAATTATTTTAATTATTTTTCAAAAAAAATAGGAGGGGCACGCTCAAATTTCTATTTTTCAAGATGTTTCCACCTTTAAAATTAGTAAAAGTTCATATTTTCTTTAAAAAATTAACAAAAAAATTGGGGATAAGCTAAATGGTGTTAGCTAATTTCTCACCAAAGGTATTTTAAAAAATTTGATAAAAATTTAACATTTTAGGGAGGCCACACCAAACGCTATGTTATGTACTTTTAAAAAAATAGGACCAATTTATGTGGCCCCCCTTTTTAAACCTTTTAATCTCTACCATGTTCAAAAAAATAGTAGTTTAGAAAGTAAATTCATAGCACTACGACTCTTGTTTTTGTTGCATCTAAAAATTTTGAGTGTAACTATCTTCAATTTCTCATCCAATGTTAGTCTTTCCCGATTAAAAAAAAAAGTGGCCACTTAAGACCCCTTTTTGTCCCCCCGTCTTTGTGCACTTACCCAAGTGTACTTGGAAACTTCATCCCTATAGCCTCCACTCATAAATGATTTTTGGAGTATAAATCAAGTTTTTCATCCCCAATATCTTCAAAACTTGTCACATTCATTTATGAGAGCTTTTGAATGGTCATATATCATGCCTTAAGGACAATATCACATGTCCAGTAATTCCCTTTCTCATAAAATTGACCTTACAACACCTCTTAAAGACCATCAAGAACAAATCTAAAATTCAAAACTCATTTAAGGGTTCCCAAATCCTAATCCCACTTTGACACTTTAATCACATGACTCTATAATTAAATACATTCATAAAACACCATTATAAATAACCCTTAACATTAAATCCATAAAACACAATTATTAAACCCCCACATAATTAACCCCATAATGCCTTCTAGGTCAATTTTTTTGAAATTAAAACATCACAAATAAATTATTTTGTTAGGGTCTAGATGGTGCTCCCTTTTTGTTGGAATAATTTATCCCTGCACATTATTTGTCACAATTATATCTATTTCATAAGCATATTTAAACTATAATAATTACTCACATTATTCACTAGTTAGTAGTCATAATTTTAATTATAATTAATTCACCTGGCCAATGTCTCAAGTAATTCAATAGAAAAAAAATTAGCTTTACCTCGAGGAGAATGAAATAATCCAAGTTAGATTACCTTTTTAACCAATTTTAACTTTATATTGGCTAGGGTTATCTTCATGTAAACTTGATCATGATCATCCATCCATTCTATGTATTTGCTAAAAATACATCGACTAGCCTAGTTCATCCTATGAATAACATCCACTTTAGGGAAAACAAAACCTGATTAGTAATCCCATTTTTTTAATCTAGATTTAACATCATTTCTTTCTTCTAGGTTAATTCAATTGTTCATTGAAATATTTATCATGAATCAAAACCAACTTCGTCATTTCTCATTAAATATAATATTAGAAACTAGAAGGATCTAGGAGATGAGAGACAAGTACATGAACAATACGCAATATTTTATTTAGTCAACCCAAATTTAATTAGTACAAATCCTTTCTTATATAGGCAAGGATGAGGGAATCCTCCAATGGACTTAAAAATGCGCCATAAGGTGGCACAAATGAGATGACAAGTTTCCTATAGGTTTCAACCTTAGGAACACTTGGAGTGTGCAAACCAACAACCTCTATGACCAAGTCATCAACATTTTGTACCAAGTTTTGAGTGACCTTTGAGGTGAGATGGAAAGCCTTCCAACCTTCAAAGGTGTGTGCATGAGGTTAACCAAATGATTTGGTGACCTCAAGATGTCTAAGAGGTTGCACATTCAGTTAGAAAAGATGTTGTCTAACCTCATCAACCTAAGTACACTTAAGTATAGTGAATATATTAATTATTCACACTAACACCCCTCCTTAAGTGATACTTGGGGAGATCACAAAAGTGAAATTAGATATAAATAGGTCTCAACTAGAGGCCATGTTAGGTACCCATGTACAATGCATTCTCTCATACAGTGGAGAAAAAGAGAAAACCCAATGAGAAAAACCTCCTCTACTAAAGATGGAATTTTAAAAGGATTTAAGACCTAAAAATATGTCACTTGATGATAGAAACATGATGATGAAGAAATTATAAAGAATTTTGAAGTTGTAAACTCTATCGATGATGAAATAGTGTTTTATAGAATCAATGAATCTTCAAGATATGTGGATCAAGATGTGAGATACAAAACACTGCATGAGTGAACTGTTGAATGCTAATCAACCAATATACACAAATTTCATCAAACTCTATGAAGTCGATAATACATATAGTACTATGATGAGGAGTTCTAGAATCTCAAACTATGATCTACTGAATTAACCCCCATTCGATAGATCAAGATAGAAGGTTCATGAGGCCTTCCAAAAAGATGATTCTTTCACTACTTCATTGAAAGAAGCATTAGCATAATATATCATAGTCCATCCTTTAATGCTATGATACCAAATTAGAAAGTAGGAGGATCTAAGAGATGAGAGACAAGTAGTACATGAACAATAAGCAATACATTATATTTAGTCGATCCAAATGTAATGAGTACAAATCCTTACTTATATAGGTAGGCATTATGTAATCCACCTGTGAGGTGGATTTACAAGTGCCCCAGAAGGTGGCACAAATGAGATGACAAGTATCCTATAGGTGTCAACCTTGGGAACACTTGGAGTGTGCAAACCAAAAACCTCCAAGACCAAGTCATCAACCTTGTGTTCCAAGTGTTGGGTGACTTTTGAGATGAGATGGAAAGTCTTCCAACCTCAAAAGGTGTGTACATGAGGTTAACCAAATAATTTGGTAACCTCAAGATGTCTAAACGGTTGCACATTTTACTAGACAAGATGTTCTCTAGTTCCTCATCAACCTAAGTACACTTAAGCATAGTGAATAGATTAATTATTCACACTAACACCCCCCCTTAAGTGATACTTGGGGAGATCACAAAACTGCAATTAGATAGAAATGGGTCCCAACTAAAGGCCATGCTAGGTACCCATGTACAATGCATTCTCTCATAAAGTGGAGTAAAGGATAAAACCCAATGGAAAAAATGTCCTCTCCAAAAAAAGAGAACTAGAAGAATTTAAGATCTTATATATATATGTGTCCATTGATGATAGGAAAATGATGATGATGAACTTATGAAGCATGTTGAATTTGCAAACTCTGTTTATGATGAACTAGTGTTTTCTGGAATCAAGGAATCTTCAAGATATGTGGATCAAGATGTGAGATACAAAACACTGCATGAGTGAACTAGTGAACACTATGTGTAACATGCCCAACTAATATTTCCAAAATAAATTAATAATTGAAATTATGAATATAAATTTAAGACATAAATCTCATAGCTATTTTTTCAACATAGCAATTTCATGTCCATAATAAAAAACAATATGTATATATTCATTTGCAAATGTCAACATCGAATATACATAGTTTGAATTGGCACTCAATTGCCACATATTCAATACAATAATTATATCAATGATACAACCACATTAAATAAGATAGA
>VCHN02001030.1:0-26249 GCA_007115665.2 Sequoiadendron giganteum
AGCTTTGACCAATCCCATCATGCCAAGTGGCTCTATTCTATTGGAGGGATTTAGTCCCACATTGGCTAAACTTGGCCTCTCTTCTCTCAACTTCTTCTATAAAAGCAATGCATCTTCTCTCATTTCTACAACACATTCTGAATGCATCTACACTATAGGCAACTTGAGCTCATAGCAACTCATTGTCTATTGGCTTGGAAATGGATTGGGAAAGGGCTCTCTCACATTTTCATGGAGGGCACCAATCCAACATAGAATAGGTTTTATTCATTTTCTCTAAATGCATGCTTGTCTTAGTTTTTATTATCATGGTTTGGAGATTATGTTTTACATCATTCTATGAGGATGGTTGAACTTATACAAACAATGTATAAGAACTCACCATCCTACAAATGGCGCTAGAAGGAGGGCATGACAGTATTTTTTTTTAAAAAAAAAGCACATTGCCTATTATCCATTGTTAGTTTAAATCAACAGGCTACTCTTTGTTTGCTATACTTATGATTTTCCTTAACCAACATCGATGCTCAACTAAAAATATCTTTCTCAAAATATTTTCTTTGAAAATATCTTTGCTTTAAGACGTATATTCATTAGGCATCTGTTTTATATCACTGAATGTATTTAGTTATTGCAATATCTTTATTTCTGTTCTGAGTAGCCTTTAAATTTTGTGCATCCTCTTAATACCGTGCAAATACTTCTTCATAAAATCGGACAGTGCTCCTATAGCTTCACCAACAAAGGTCACTTAAGGCTCAAGCTTACGGTTGGTTTAAAATGTAGGATGAAAGATCTCTTTGTAGCACAGTCATATATTGATTACAAAAAAAAAAAAAAAACAAGATTATCAGTCTGAAATATATATTATCTGTGTATTGTCTTCACTGCCTTCAAGCCTTAGGTGCTCACGCATAACACTGTTTAACACTGAGTAGAATGCATTTGATAGGAAAGTGAAGTCTTTGTAAATTGCAACCTTTCGACAGAGTCACACTTACTCTTTCTGTCATGGCGTCTTTCTTAAAGTAGGACTTTTCTTCTTTCTACTGCCTGTCATTTGAATTGTTTAAGAGTTATTAAGTTGATGAATAATAAGTCATTAGAATGTCAAATCTCATCTGCCAGTGTAATCATGGAACTTGCAAAGCACACTAAGTGGCTTATACTTATTGCCTAGCGTATGCATTGTATCACAAGGAAGGTTGTATAAATGACTGAGTTGAAATCAAATCTTATGGGTGTGCATTTACTCCAATAATCTTTCTCGAGCTGGACCTTATTATTTACTCAGATCTGTCAGCCCTATTCAAATCCCTTTCCTGACGTAGAAAGGATCTATTGCATTTATACTTGGTGGCACCGATCAAATCTCATAATGCTATAGAAAGGAGGGACCTAGGCTTAGCTGTGTGGAATACGCGTATGAATCCTGGGGTCATAAACTTGTTAGGTTCATAACAAATGTACTCATGAATCATATCCAGTCAAAGATTCTAGAATTTATACTTACCTCTACCAGCTGCGTTTTCCTTAGAAGATTCTTGGCTCTTTGTACGTGCCTAATTCTCTGTCAGGAAAAACGCATTTTCTCTGAACAGTGTGCATGCCTTTTTTGTTGTTGAGGAAGTTGTCAAACAGTTCACGTGCCTTGTCTATGCTTCCACGCTGCTTATTACCCTGAGACTTAGTGGTGATAGGCACAGATGCCCAAAACTGCTGCGGGGGCTAAGTGCCCTGATCCTACGTGTCTTTGCCCTTTCCCAACCGTGGTACACCTGACATACGATTCAACCATGGTAAATGTGCTCTCAGTGTCATGATTACAGGCTATTGTCCTTTCTTGATTTAAAAATTCATTGCTAGATTTTATTAAAAATGTCTCCATGATATATCAGACCATTGGGAAATTGATCTCCATCGATATTTTTTCTCATGCTGATCTTTTAAGTCTGCCAATTTCTATGATAAGAATTCTTTTTGGAATTGACCTTTTGTTTTGCAGGTGAGTTTCCATCCAATATCTATCTGACATGTTGTTGAGCAATTGTGGAGTAATAAGTATTAGTGACATAGACGTGCACTATCCTTTAATTGATAACTTTCTATCGATATTTGAATTATATTTCTTTTAGGCTTTGATCAGTATAAGATCCCTCTACTTTTGAGAGAGTGAGGCTTTTTTTTTATTTTCCTTTTGAAAGAAGGGGGAGGTAATATTAAGAATTGTTATTATCTCTTGTTTGAGATTAAAGGATTAACAACCTTTAGATTTTCAAGATACAATCATTATATCACAGGAATAATCAATACACTTAACGAATGGTCATTGTTTTTGCAAAAATCCAAGTTGTTTATAATTTTTCAAGTAGGAATATCAAAGGATAAACATGGTGGGATGCCTTCCTTTATTATTTTCTTGATAATAGTTGTATACTATTAACTTTCATCTTATGATTAACATAATGGATTATGAGAGATTTAGTGGGTCATCTTATTTATAACAACCTTGCATTGTTTGTAGGTTGAAACATCAAGATGGGCATCAAACGAAAACGAAGGCGAAAGGGGTGGAATCGAAGATTTTTTTTCAAAAAACTAAAACTTGAAAAGCATTTTTTAATGCTTGTTTCAACAATCTTGGAGCTTCCACTTACTACCCTTTTTTTTTTTTTTTTAGCTAACTCACCTTTCAATTTGGGCTTAAAATCAATCAATGGCTTGATCTTTGCAAAGTTGGTTAAAATTGAACCTTAGACACTTACTAGATTTCAATTTGGGATTAAAATTGAACAAGGCAACTTCACATTTCAATTGGTGCTTTTAAAATGAACTCATAATTGCTTTGAGGAATTTAAAATTGAACATGTGTACTTTGTGTTTTGTAAACTTTTTTGCAAAGTAGTGTCATTTAAAAGGGCGTATGTGCTTCTCTCGCGCTTCACGACGATCTTGAGAATCAAAAGTCTTTTTGATGACCCTAAGTTGCATAAAAGATTGCCTCCACACTTCAATTTGGGATCTAAGAATTGAACAAATCATGCGAGTGTGAGCACGATATATTGCGGAGGTTCTCCCCTTTGTTTTTCAACAAAGGTTGTGTGAACGACGGAATATGTTAGCTCGCTTTTGTTTATCTTAGAGGGCCTGCCTTGTGGGAAAAAGTAATCACCCAAGGGAACGACCCAACCGGGAACACGCTAAAGCCAAGCGACTTCCACCCGGGATATAAGTGTGGATATTGGAACAAAGGCCAATATCACGAGGATTATTCCAATGAGATGGACAGCAATGGACTCTCGTCGACGTTGGATAATCCCCCACGAATGGAATGCCCGAATTAGAACCCTTGTTTAGAAATTGGCCAAAACCTTATCTATCTTGTTGGTGCAAGAGGTCATGTCCTCTGAAGCCGCCCCACATAACATGCGGTCTTGTTGTGGAAATGGAAAGTATGCCATGGGAGATTCATGGGTACTAATGCTTGGCTGACCCAAATAAGTGAGTGCCGTGGAGGGGAGCCAGTGTGGTCAAACATTTAGCCATTCGCACAAGATATGCGCAGCTGGATTTATCCAAGTGGGAACCCAACAAGGTATTGTCTCATCAACCTAGGAGTGTGAAAGTGCTTGGAAAAAACACATTGCTTGATCTTGAAAACATTTGGAAAACAAACATACACAAAAACCTTGAAATTTCAAAAACCTTGTGGGGAACAAATACCTATTGACGAACTTGCCCACTCTTGCTTTCCCTAGGAATCGCATTCCTAGAGGTTTCTAAGTGTGCAAATTCTATCATCATTTGTTTCCAATAAGGATAAACATAAGGAACTTTTGCCCTATTTTCCTCGATTTCCACACAAAGGACATTGTGGAATGAGAAAGAGAATGGGACATTAGACATATAGTTTGAAAACCTAAGCAAGCAAGTGTCTTGGATAAAAAGAACCTCATTTAACCAAGATAAAAAGACAAATTGGATTACACATGTGTTTTCTAACATGATTTCCCGCAAGATCAAAATCCCAAAACCAAAGTTCAAGAAGCTTAGTCTAAAAGCTCGTGAGGAGCGTCTTGAGAGACTTTTCGAATTCAGGGAAAGATTGGTTTATAACTTTTACAAAAAAGCCTCAAGGAACAATCCAGCATTATATGCATTTTATTGTCAACAAAATCCTGAATTGTTTCAAAGATTTGCATTTCTCCCATAGGAAGTCAAGCGTGTTCTTCAACACCGAGGTTTTGTAGAAAGAGAGTCACATCTAGGTTAAGGTTCAAGATCAAAGTTGTCATTCCCATTCATTCATCCATCAAATCAAAGTCTCATTTCATCATCAAACCTTTTGAGAACTCTAGAATCAAACATCACACTAAACTTAGGGGGCTAAATCAACATCATCATATCTTGGCTTAACACACTTAGCCAACATAGTCTCAAATCATTGAACAAATTTTCTTTGAGATAACACAACTTCTTAAAGTCTATTAGTTCTCCAAAACATTGGCATAACACACTTTGTCAATTCATCCATTTTTGTACAAGTTCCCTTAGGATAACACAACTTCCTAGGGAAAACAACTTCACAACCAATCTTGTTTGACTTAACGCATCTAGTCAAATTATCACATTCAAATCAAATCAAAATCCCTTTCAAAGTTTAGCACATACATTCAAAAAGTTTTCCAAAGGTTTCATTCACTCATCTCATCCGTTTTAACCCATCATCATCATCACCATCTTTGATCTTTTAGCTACCCTAGTTCTTCTCTTTTTGGACTTAAAGGATTAGGATCGAACAAATCCCTATTTTTTATGGTCCAAAAAAGATCTCAACACAAGAAGGACATGGAGAATATCAGAGACATATCAACTTCTATGGACATGAGTCATCTAAATATCGAAGTGAACCTAGCAGGATCAAGCAATCCCCCAAGCAACTCTCCCATATCATCACAAAATCTTCAAGAGGAGAGTCATCAAGAGGACGACATAAATGAAGACATAGGGATGACACCAGAGGAAATCATGGAAATGATTCAAAATCCTAAGAACCATAAAATTGTTAGTGCCATGTTCAAATGCATAAATTCAATAGAAAGAGGAGGGGACATGCCCCCTCCCAACCTTAACACAAGCACTAGTGCAGTTGCATCCCCGTTGTCAAACATCAATCAAGAAGTACCTTGCATCACCTCAATCATCACACCAACCTCCCTGATTGTGAACAAGGGGAGTGCCATGTTCCAAGAATTGCAAGAACACCGCCTTGTGGCTAATGAAGAAGCAATCATCACCCCTACATTTATTCTGGAAAACTCATTTCACCCTTACATCCCACTCACATTTCATAATCTCGCTGGTTCATCCTCATTTCACGCCACACCAGCTTATCAATTGAACATACCAACTCCCCCACCGCATGAGGAAGTTGGTTTGCTTGGAACGACAAAAGCTATCAATCCTTTCTCTTTCCAAAGTGGTGCGTCATCCCTTCCCCCGCTTCCTTTCACATCTACATCGCCTCCTGGAATAGGTCTTCCACCTTTAACCATCGAAAATTTTGCTAATCCAAACAATCCGACCACCACTTTGAACCCGCTTCTTTTGCCCATATCCTCACAACAAATCGCAACCATTCCTGTCACCACGGTTAATGCATCTATTGGTCCTCAAGTCTCCCAAAGCATGCCTCATCAAGGACCAATTGTCTCAACCACCCCACCCACAACCCAAATCACAGTCACAACCACAATCCCTCCACCCGCCACGACAGTTGGCATGATTCCTGCTCCACCACCAATCCCACCGCCAAAACTCAACACGACCAATTCATTCTCCATCATGTTGCAAAATGCACAACAAGCTGCCCACCAAAAGGCACTCCAAAAACAACAAGCCGCACAAGCGCAAGCGCAAGCTCAAGCACAAGCCGCACAAGCACAAGCACAAGCTCAAGCTCAAGCACAAGCCGCACAAGCACAAGCACAAGTGCAAGTGCAAGATCAAGCCCAAGCTCAAGCTCAAGCCCAACAAAAGACACAAGCTCAATACCAAGCGCAATTGCAAGCAATCCACCTGCAAGCCTATCACCAAGCCCTGCAAGACTTTCAGGCACAACACCAAGCTAAACAACAAGCTTTATTGGCACAACAGCAGCTCGACCAACAACAAACATTGTTGGCAAAACAACAGCTAGACCAACAACAAGCGTTACTAGCTCAGCAACAACTTGACCAACAGCAGGCTTCATGGGAACAACAGCAGATGGACCAACAGCAAGCGCTATTGGAACAGCAACAGCAAGATCAACAACAAGCGTTGTTGGCACAAATGCAAGCTTACCAACAAGCCCTAAACGTACAACCAAGCTCGCAGCAAACACCGACCAGTATGCTCCCCACCCATCAAACACCTCCAACACCTCACCACTCATTCATCCCGCCCCCCGACCCAAGCAAGGATGTCGCAACACAGATCAAATTGCTTTCGCAGCAGGTGTTGGACTTGCAAGCAGGAAAAACCACAAGGACACCAGGAAACTTGTGCCCTTATCCGTTCGATAGAAGTCTCACCATGGTATCGTTTCCAAAGGGATTCGAGATCCCCAAATTTGATAAGTACAATGGAACGGGCAACCCTGAAAACCACGTCAGGGAATTTCAGGTGCACTGCATGGAAGTCGCATATGATGACACGTATCTAATGCGACTCTTTCCCCGAAGCCTGACTGGTCCAGCTATGGAATGGTTTTCTCGCCTACCCACGGGCATTAAAACATTCGAGGAAATTGTGGAGGCTTTCCTTAAAAATTACGCTTTTAATATGGATGCGGATGTCAGTTTAGAAGAACTATCTGCACTCAAACAAAGAAGAGGAGAGTTATTTGCATCCTTCTTGCAAAGATGGCGATCCAAGGCCAATCAGAGCAAGTGGGCCATGCCAGAGGAACAACAAGTTTGCACCATCATAGCCAACTTAGATGAAAACTTGGCGTTCTACCTAAAAATGCGGTGCATCACATCTTATGATCAACTAATTCCAAAGGCGCTTAACATCGAAAGAGCCCTTACTGCGCGAGGAGGCGCACCTACATTCACTCCACCGCAGGATAACCGCCTGTCCAACAACTACAATGATAAACCTCGAACATGGTCGAGGAACAAAAATATCACGAACGATGGCGTGGTTGATGCTAAGGTAGTCATCAGTGCTCCTAAGCAAAATACCCAAAATCATCATCATCCACAAACTCATAACCACAACAATGTGCAGGCTAATGCGGTAGTAGCACAGTCACAACCACCTTCCACTAGCCAAGTCAACAATGTGGGTAATCAAGGAGGACCACCTCCCCGCAACAAGTTTCCCCCCAAGAGAAAGTTCATAGCTCTTGGCGAATCGATTGAGTCTGTCATGAAGAAATTGGTCAAAGAAAACCTAATCAAAATCTCTAACTCCGAACAATACATAGAGCCCATGACCAAACTGCCGTGGTACAATGAGAATCTCCTGTGTGACTTCCACAAAGTTAAAGGACACACCACCACCAACTGCATGAGACTCAAGAATATCATCCAAGACCTCATCGAGGATAAGGTCATCAACATCGAGCAGCCGGCCGGAAACCAAGACCTAAAAATCTACACGAATCCAATGCCGAATCATAATCAGGGAAATAACCAAGGGAATAATAAGGGTAAACAAAAGTATGCTAGTGCCAATCTAGTATACGAGGAGATAGTCGGATGTGTCGATGAGTTGGTCACTGTCATAAATATCAAGGGAACCAACAATGACTGTGGATTCACCATTACCGGGGCACCTGCTAAGACCCCCATGACCAACACAAAGGCTGTCCCCTATGATTACAATGTAATTGACCAACTGAAGAGAACACCCGCACAAATATCCATCATGGAATTACTAAAAATCTCCGCCGCTCATCGACAGATCCTGGATGAAGCACTAGCTGCCTCTACCATCGCTGCTACCCTTGACACAGAGCAATTTCAGGCTATGGTAGGTAACATTGTTACCCCGAATCTCATCACATTTTTGGACCAAGATTTCCCCCCGCAGCCATCTCATAACCGGGCACTTCACCTCCAAATCCTAGTTCATAAAAAGAAAGTCAAGCGAGTCCTGGTAGATGGTGGTGCAGGTCTTAATATTTGTTCTCTGAAACTTATAAAGAAAGTGGGATTCGCCGAGGATTCCATCAATAAAAACAAAAGTATCACCATAAGAGCATATGATGACCAAGAAAGAGTGTCTCAGGGCACTATCGAGATCCCCATCCAAGTGGGGCCAGCAACCATGGAAACAACTTGTCAAGTTCTTGACCTTGATTTGCCATACAACATCCTCCTGGGACGCCCATGGATACACGGAATGAAGGCAGTGGCCTCAACCTATCATCAGTGCATTATGTTCTCATATCAAAATGAGGAGGTTACCATATATGGGGATCCCGAACCCTTCGCCTATTGCAAAAACTTGGAAGCCAAGTTTTACAAGATCCCTCAAGTACCTAAAAATGATGAAGGACCATCCACTTCATACATAGACCCAGCTAATCTTGCCTCCACTTCTGCGATAGAGACACCCGCCATCCCCAACATATCCGAGATCAAGAACATGATACAGGACAATGGATGCGGTGATTATAGAATGAAGAGAAATGCTTTTGTTGTAGGAGAGTTACCACAATCTCCTAGATCACATGGGCAACCACAATTGACTCAAACACCTGTCCGCACTAGAACAGAACCCTTTGGATTCCATAGTTGGGGGGATCTCAGTCAGGAAAATGTGGACGAGGAGGACATCACAAACACTCTGTACCAAGATGAAAGACCCACTCCCACCCTACCCATGGAGGAAACAAGCAGAGGGTTACAAATGATGTTCGGCATGGGCTATAACAGGAATGAAAGCCTAGGAAGAAATAGTGATGGATGGTTGGAGCCCATCATTGTAGAAAGAAGAACGCAGAACCTTGGCCTCGGCTGTACCCCTCCGAGTATAACTGTGTGTGGCAGAAGTGTTCCTAATAGGGCAGTCAGGTCCTCTCCTCGGGTCTCGACAACTAATCTTAGATTACCCGTGTCCACAGGCCTACCTCTCGATAACTTCACATTTGACATAACTAACATTTGTAGTAGCAGTGACGACGATGACACCATAGGTGACCTACCGAGGCTCTTTGAAGATTCCACCTTACTAATGATTAGTGTCTCACCCGCTGAGCCAATCCAACAAACCCACCAAATCCACTTAGTATACCCCCAACTCATCGATCATGACCAACGGGGACCGCCGATTCTAGACTCATTCGAAAACGATGAGGCTCTCTCCGAATTCATGGGACTAAGGGATACTGTTCCATGTGGAGATCACAAGGAAGGATTTGATATCACTCTAGACACACAAGCATACTATGGGGAGACGATTGAGTCTTTCAGTCGCAAAAGAAAAAGAATAAGCTCAGAGTTATTGAGTGAAAACCACACTGTGACACTCTCTAACCATAAAATAGTAAAAATAAAGGACGCATCCAATGGCGAAAACCTCTCTGAGGCACCAGAGGATGAAGGATTCAATCGCCCCCCTACTGCTCTACACCAGGAGAAGTCAACAGTATTGGCAGAACAGTGCAACCCGGTCAACTTAGGAACAGAATCAGAACCACAAATTACCTTCTATGCAGAATCCCTCCTAGAAGAAGAACAAAAACTACTGGCAGCTTTCCTAAAGGAGAAAGGTAAATTTTGCGTGGACCTATGCAGACATGCCAGGCCTGGATCCTGAAGTAGTAGTGCATCATTTGGCCGTTCACCCCGGAGCAAAACCAGTCAGACAGAAGCTAAGGAAGATGCACCCACAAATAGCCTTGCTTGTAAAGATTGAGCTACAGAAACTTCTAGATGTTGGCTTCATACGCCCGATTGACTATCCAGAATGGGTATCTAACCTCGTACCAGTCTCAAAACCGAAAGGGGGCATCCGCATCTGCACCGATTTCAGAGACCTAAACAAAGCATGTCCCAAGGATGACTTTCCACTACCCAACATTGACATGATAGTGGATATGACAGCCGGACATGAGATGCTTTCCCTAATGGATGGTTTCTCGGGGTACAACCAGATATTGATCGCAAAAGAAGACCAACACAAGGCAGCATTCACATGTCCATGGGGCACCTACTGCTGGAATGTAATGCCATTTGGGTTGAAGAATGCAGGAGCTACCTATCAAAGAGCCATGACATTAATCTTCCACGACATGATCCACAAAACAGTCGAAGATTATGTAGATGACATACTTGCTAAATCAAAGAAGAAACAAGACCATATAGCAACTCTAAGTGCTATCTTTGACAAGCTCGAACAATATAAGGTTAGACTCAACCCGAAGAAGTGTGTCTTTGGGGTGCAATCAGGGAAGCTGCTAGGATACATAGTTTCAATGAGAGGGATAGAGGTAGACCCTGCAAAGGTAAAAGAAATCCTTGAAATGAAATCACCAAGAACGTTGAAACAACTAAGAGGATTGCAAGGAAGACTCCAGTCCATCCGAAGATTCATAGCACAATTGGCAGATAAACAGATTGCCTATTCACACCTACTTCACAAGGGAGTAGCTTTCAGATGGGATGACAAATGTGAGCAAGCATTTAACAAAATAAAAGAATATCTACTTACACCACCTGTATTGATGCCACCAATTGTGGGGAAATCACTAATCCTATATATCTCTGCAACAACAGCCGCCCTGGGGGCCCTTTTAGCCCAACATGATGAAAAGGGAACCGAGCGGGCTATCTACTACATCAGCAGAACAATGGTGGGACATGAGCTCAATTACACATCAATAGAGAAAGCTTGCCTAGCATTGGTATTTGCGGCTAAGAAATTCAGACACTACATGCTAGTGCACCAAATCAAGTTGATTGCCAAAATAGACCCTCTAAAGTACCTATTGACAAAAGCAGCACTTACAGGTAGAATGGCTAAGTGGGTAATGATATTATCTGAACATGATATCGAGTATGTAGAACAAAAAGCCATAAAAGGACAAGTCATTGTGGATCAGCTGGCAGAAGCTCCCCTCTACACAGATAATCCACTCATATCAGAATGCCCAGATGAGTCCCTTTTTAAGCCATAAAGGACAAGTCATTGTGGATCAGCTGGCAGAAGCTCCCCTCTACACAGATAATCCACTCATATCAAAATTCCCAGATGAGTCCCTTTTTAACCTTGATGCAACAGACCACTGGAAGCTATACTTTGATGGCTCTCACACACAACATGGGTCAGGAGCTGGTGTGTTTTTCATCACACCGCAAGGAGATTGCATACCTAGATCATACAAGCCGGCATTCCCTTGTACAAACAATATAGCGGAATATGAGGCTTTGACCATAGGACTCAAGATTGCAGCACAATGGCGAATCATGGCACTAAAAGTCTATGGCGACTCGCAACTTATCATCAACCAAGTCAACGGTGAATACCAAACCAAGGATGATAAGCTCACACCATACAAGAAGGTGGTAGAAAGCCTCAAGGAATCTTTCATCGATATTACCTTTGAGCAGATACCAAGGACAAACAACAAAGCGGCTGATGCAATGGCGACAATTGGATCCTTACTCAACATCCCTCGTAACGTCTCGAAACATGAATTCCTCATAGAGCAGCTTCTCGTACCCACATTCGAGGTACCAGAGTCAGAATACGCATGTGAACTCATTGGTCCCGGTGATCTTTGGTATCATGATATATAAACCTACCTAAAGTTAGGAATCCTCCCCACTGACATCAGCCCGAACCTAAAACGCACTTTCATCAAAAGAACTTCACGATTCGTCATCCTAGGAGAGACCCTCTTCCGTAGGAGTACCGATGGAACCCTGTTACGTTGTTTAAAACCCGAGGAAGCCCTGACTGCTCTAACTGAGGTACACAATGGCACGTGTGGGTCACACTCAAGTGGTATGACCTTGGCTAAAAAGTTGCTAAGAACAGGTTACTATTGGCCGATGATGGAAAAAGAGGCACACAATTTTGTCAGAAAATGCTTGCAATGCCAATAGCATGGAGATCTTATTCATGCACCAGCTCAAGAACTGCATCCTATTGTTACACCTTGGCCCTTTTCACAATGGGGGCTTGATCTCATTGGTAAAATATCACCCACCTCATCCAATGGCCATAAATTCATTATCACCGCCACCGAATACTTCACTAAGTGGGTCGAAGCAATTCCCATGACCTACGTCACCGGAAAGCAGATATCCAAGTTTATCCTGAATTACCTCATTTGTCGGTACGGTGTCCCCCGATCCATTATCTCTGATAATGGGACGCCCTTCAAGAATCAGGATGTCCGTGACTTGTGTGAAAAATTCAAAATCAAGCATCGCTTTTCCACTCCATATTATCCACAAGGCAATGGCCAAGCAGAAGCTATAAATAAAACCATTTTGAAAATCCTCAAGAAAACAGTCAATGACTCTGGTCGTGACTGGCATCTACAGTTAAATCCCGCCTTATGGGCCTACCGCACCAGCATCCGCATGCCAACAGGCGCCACCCCATTCTCTCTGGTCTACGGATCAGAGGCCATACTCCCCATTGAGATCGAGCTCCCATCACTAAGGATATCACTGCAAAACCTTATCACAGATGAGGAATACAGGGTCACAAGACTCAATGAGCTGGAATTACTAGATGAAAGGCGCATGGATGCCCTTAATCAGCTACAAGTGTACCAGAATCGCCTAAAAAGGAGCTACAACAAGAACATCAGACAACGCACTTTCCAAGTTGGTGACCTCGTGCTGAAAGAAAACCAAAAGAACGTGCCAAATCCAGATACAAAGGGAAAATTTGAGCCCAACTGGCTGGGACCTTTCATCATCACTGCAAGTTACACATCAGGGGCATATCAACTAGCAACACCATAAGGCGAGCCTCTGCAGGAGCCTCTGAATAGCTCTCATCTCAAAAAGTTTTATGCCTAAACATTGCAAGGTATAGAACCAGAAAATTACAAAAATAATCAGAAAAAGTCCTGAAAAAATGGTTACCTCGATGAAAACCTGGCAAACAGGCATCTTGGTGACAACAAAAAAAATCAAAAGATCAAAAAATCCAAAAAAAATCAGAAAAGGATTGAAAAATAGTAAAGAGAAAAAATCGTCCTCTAGTGAAAACCACTTCGGTGGCGCTTTGGGCAAATACCTTGGTGAAAACCTGGCAAACAGGCGTCAAGTGTAAATAAAGTACCTTCCCCATCTATCAGGATCTGCACAACTCATCCACTCCATCACATTCCACTTATCCGCTCGCATCCATACCATAGCCTGCGTTGGTATCTGTACTATATTCCACCATTGGAACTACTTGGCATTTCAAAGGTCAGTCTATCCTGCCTTTATCGAAGTAGTCTATCACACCACACTGGGGGCACGTTCTCGCAACATCAGATCGGATTCGTGTATATTCTCGTGATCTTTTTCAAAATTCATCAAAAATTCCAAAGACATTCAGAAAACTCATTCAAAAAACCAAAAACATTAAAAAAATCATCAAAAAATCCAAAAACATGTCGAAATATCAGAAAATCTTCAAAAAATTTCACCATTAAGTCTTGTCAGTTTTTTTGTACCCTATCAAACTACGTCGTCTCTGAGCTTGAACGTAGGCAAGGGTGATCTTTGATCATCCCCCGAGACAGTTGGGTCAGTCCTTTAGGCGTCCGTCGCATTGGCAATCCGTTTGCCCATCTAGTCTGCATCTTAAGTCAGTCCTTTAGGTAATAAAATGGCAATCCATTTATCCATATTATCATCAAGTCAGTCCACCACCAGTCGAACTACGTGGTCTCTGCGTATATAACGTAGGCAAGGCTAATCTATGGATCAGCTCCCGAGACCCCTAGGATAGATCTTTAAGTTAGTCTGTTCATTGTAAAATCTTGAAAATACCAAAAACATTGGAAAATCTTGAAAATACCAAAAACATTTGTAAAATTCCAAAAATACCAAAAATAGCCTCAAAACATTTGAAAAAACCAAAATGGTGCATCCATTTCATCTCGCTTTCACTCGTGATTGTCATCACTCATAATAAATCATCGTCACTTTCACCCTTTGGTGAGTTAGTCAGAAGCAAGTTTAGTAGGTTCTAAAGTGAACGCCTAATCATCAAAGTCTCGAAGGTCTAAGTCAGTAAGTTAGCAAGTTGGTCAACTCGGAGTATCAATAGCTTATCACGCAATCAGTCTCACCAAAACCCTAATCACTACATGTCCTAGGATGAAGCTTTCCTGCGATGGACATAAGCATTAGGTACCCCACAGTAGTTTAGTCTTGGCTAGCGATACGAAGAACATTTGCTTGTTTGTTTACTTTATTTTAGTCTTTTAGACTTATCTTATTTTGTGCTCATTCCAAGGACCTCTCGATGATGCCTAAACAAAACTGGTTTAGAGAGAAAGGAATGGAGCAACGATCAGTATCTTTTTATCTGCTGTGCTTGTTGGATATTCTTGTAAAATAACTTCATCATGCATACTTTGTTTTGTTTGTAGGAAGGATGTTTTAGGTATCTTGTTGACCACATAAGAAGGCTTGCCTTCTTATGTTTTGGCCCGAGATGTCTAGAATATCTGAACTGCATTCTGAATAAGGTTATGTCTGTCAAGTGTGAACAAGAGTACTCCTATCTGATTGTCGAGTCAAAGTCCATCACACTAGGTGCAATGCCATCTTGGTTCTTAATACCTTGATGCATCGCACCTACGTGTGTTATCAAACATAAAGAAAGGTACGCTCTCTCCCATTCCTGGATAAGCAATACATCATCATCTTTCATCATCATCTCTAAAAAAAGTTGTCTTGTTGGACTTCTTCATCTTCTCAAATTTAAGGGTTGATCCCTCTCATTCTTCTACCTTCTTTCATGCTAACAATGCATCCATCCTGCATCCATGCTGCATTCATCCTCTCATCTTGCATAATCATGTCATACCATCATATCAGGACAACGTCATACCATCTCATCCATCTCACATGCATCGCATAATCATTTAACATGCTTAAAATAATATAGATTTGTTATTCTAAGCATCTTCCGAACATCTCATTTACATCATCATTACCATCCATACATCCATTTTGAACCTCTTTGTTGCGAGATCCACCTCAAATTGTATCTTTTCGCTCGATCTCTCGAGGGGGCAATGTACTAACGTACTTCTTTTCGCTGGGGCATCCGAAAAATCGGAAATTTTTTAATTTCATTATCGGCAACATCATTCTTTGAACCAATGCAACAAGTACATTGCTTCAAAGAGGGGCAAAATGTAGACATGCAAAAATAACATTATGCATTCCGCTTTAACTAACATCATGCATTCAATTCTTCTGCTAATCAATTAAGACAATTTATTGATTTAATCCTAAGGTTCATCAAGCTTAATTAAATAAATCAAATTATTTAATTAAGTTCCTAAGGTTCTTCTTATTTGATTTAATAAATCAAACTAATTTAAAATCAAATATCAAATCCCTAAAATCCCCTAAGTTAATTAATCTAAATTAATTAACTTCTAATCACAATTACCATTCTCTAACTTTTGACTCAACTAGAGTCAAATCTAAACTCCTAACTAACCCACCCACTTGCATCAATAAATATTTATTAAAAAGCCTATTTTCTCTCAATAACTCTCATCTTTGACTTTTTTGAACAAAGATTATTCCCCCCAAAACCCTCAACAACATGCATTTATTGACATTTTTTCAAATTTGAATGGGCACATTGGCCAAAACTTGCACAAGCTTTGACCAATCCCATCATGCCAAGTGTCTCTATTCTATTGGAGGGGATTTAGTCCCACATTGGCTAAACTTGGCCTCTCTTCTCTCAACTTCTTCTATAAAAGCAATGCATCTTCTCTCATTTTACAACACATTTTGAATGCCTCTACACTATAGGCAACTTGAGCTCATAGCAACTCATTGTCTATTGGCTTGGAAAGGGATTGGGAAAGGGCTCTCTCACATTTTCATGGAGGGCACCAATCCAACATAGAATAGGTTTTATTCATTTTCTCTAAATGCATGCTTGTCTTAGTTTTTATTATCATGGTTTGGAGATTATGTTTTACATCATTCTATGAGGATGGTTGAACTTATACAAACAATGTATAAATTCATCTAGGAAAGTAGTCACACCTTTCTTAGATGGATATGCTCTTAGGATCACCACACCAAGCATTGGTAGCATAGTCATATCAGGGGAAGCAAAAGTAGAAGCATAAACCAAAACCACAGACCACAGAGCATTGGAAGGATTCTAGTTCACAAAAGACTTTTGATTCACCTTCTCCTAAGGGGGAAACGTCAAAGAAAGATAGACCTAAGTGTGCTTATTGTATTAAGCCAGGACATGATGAGTCCAAGTGTTATGAGAAGAAGATAGATGGATATGCAAAACAGGTTTCAGATTTGACGGCTCTTCTTGAGAAGAACCATATTCATCACTCTTCTTCATCTACTTCAGGCGGGTCTTCTTCTTCACCATCATTCCAGATAGATGGACAGGCCCCACATAAGGGTCATGCATTATGTGCAACCACCGGTTCACATTCATCTAGATGGCTACTGGATTCAGGTGCTTCACACCATATGGCATCTTCTTAGGACATGTTCTCATCTTTTGAGGCTGCGTCCTCACCACACATATTGATGGGTAATAACACTTATATGAGTGTATGTGGGAAAGGTTCTATCGATATTGATGATGGTACATTCAATGATGTACTATGTGTTCCATCTTTGTCCACTAACCTTCTCTCCATCTATCAGATTGCTCATAGTGGGACAGGGAAGACAGTTGAGTTCACACCTGATTCAGTACACATCAGAGACATTAAGACTGGCAACATTGTTGCAACAGGGACAGTTGATCATTCTTCTCGATTGTATGCATTCACACACTTTGGTCCACCATCTCCCTCTCTTTCTACAAGAGAGCATGCAGTATCTGAGGAGAAGTTCGGTCACTTGAACTTATGTGTTCTTCCATCTATTCATGAGACTAGTGTTGAGACTTCTACACCTCTTCCTCCTGTTGAGATCACATTTGTTCAGCAGGATACCTCTTCAGTTGTGACTAACATTGTTGCTCCACTCATCGAGCCATCAAGTGCAATTGTTGAGGCCATATCTGAGGATATTCCTTTCCTCACAGATGACAGATTTAGCACACCTGTTATCCCTTCTTCATTGGAGATTCCATTTCAGGATCATCTTGAGTTGTTTGATTCACCATTTTGTTATTCATACACTCATGTTGTTGTTTCATTCTTCAGTGTGCATCATCCAGGACTTCCGTTTTCACCTCACATCCAGGGATTTCCTCTTCTTCGACTGTTGGATCTGTTTCTTCCTCTGAGGTGACACATCGGTTTGATCATTGGCATAGGGGTTCTCTCATTCTGGGGGGGCTTTGGAGTCTCCACTCTCTCTCATGGGGGGGTATCTGATTGTATATCTGCATATGTTCTTGAGAGAGTCTCTTGGGACATTCCATTTGTACTTTATTTTTGCATCTCTTTTTGGAGAGGAGTTTTTTCCCACTGGGTTTTCTCCTTTTCTCCGTTTCATAGAGATTTCCTTGTGCTTGGGTACCTGATCAGGCCTAGTTGTCGGGACCCATTTCTTTTTCTTTCAGTAACTTCTTCTAGGTTTTAGCTTCTCCCTAAGTCTAGCTTAAGGGGGGGTGTTAGAGTAATTGGTTATTTACTTGATTAATTAAACAATATTTGTTTAATTAATTAAAGTCCCTTTTATCTCTTTTACACTTAAGCTAACATTAGGTGCATAATAATTAATTATTTTATTAATTATTAATGTGCAAGCCTAGGTTTTTCCTTTTTAGGGTTTCTTTGACCTATATGTGGTTGAAACTTTTCTTTTGTATCATTATGTTGTTACACTTTTTTGGATAATACAGAGCTCCATATCTTTGAGCATTTGTCTGTGTTGCTTCTCCCTGTAACAGGTTTTCTTAGCTTGCAGAGATCACTGGGCTCCTATGAAGTTGTATTTGCTCAACTTCTACATCATTAAATTTACTAATGAGACTCAATATATATTATAATTATTTATATTTGTATATTGAAAGTTTTATTTATTTTTAAATTTCTTTTCAAAATTGATTCACATCTTACTAATTTTACTAATAAAAATTGTATAATTAATTATAAATTTAATTTAAATTTAAAATATAAAAAATTTATTTACTTTTTCATATAATTACAATCATCTTTGTAAAACCATGAAACCAAAAGTATAGTCTTACAAATCTAAAAAAAGAAACAAGGGCAAAATGTGTAGCATGTGAAATTATGTGTCTATTTCAAACAAGCAAAAAGAGAGAAAAGGAAGGTCCTTAAGAAAGGGGCTCCAAATCAATATTTTCTTCCACCTTTGATTAACCACCACGTAGAATTAATTTAAATAAATGATACAATTGGGGATTTGGAGAATTGTAATTGAGGAGCACCAATTTTGCGAAGCTTGTAATCAATTTCTTTAAGAAATAAGAATACTGATACGTTGCCTTGTGGATGTTTCCTTGGCATATTTTCAAGGTTTTACCACATAAATCTATGTCTTGTCTATTATTTTGTTATTCCATTTTATTAGCTTCTATATTTCTTTGCAACTAATTTGTGCTACAGTTGTTTAAGTTTGTGAGTTTTACACTTTTGTTTCCACAACAAGTGGTATCAGAGTAATTTTTTGTAGCATCTATGTTAGGATTTGGTGTTTTTCTTGTAGCATCAGATGGAAAAGGTTTCAAATGTAAGGTTCAAGGTGGAGAAATTCAGTGGGAAGAATTATTTTGAGCTATGGACTTGCTCAAGATGCTTGATTTATTGGTGCAACAAGGATTGTACAAAGCATTGGTTGGAAACTCAAAGAAATCTACAAACATGACTGATGAAGATTGGGAAGATCTTGATACAAGAGCTCTTGGCACAATTCAGTTGTGTTTAGTAGATGATGTTCTTTTCAATATTGTTGGAGAGTGTTGATGGGTGTTTATGCAGTTTCTTAACACATATAACACATGATTATGTTATCTCTCTTGAAAGGTAATTTCTGCAACTAAGTTTTATAAATCACCCCAAGGTCTCTCGGGTGTCAGGTCATGACAATGCTTGGGATAGTTCAATTGGTTGGTGTGATTTGATGGTAATCACAAAGGGAATTTATGGTAAGCATGGAGGGAATTGGGTTTGCAAATGGAGTTTTATAAATTCTAGAAATGAAGAACAGTTGCTACAAGTTTAGGACATCAAACTAAAACTCCATCTTTTCCATCAAATTCAGCTTTACAATGATATTGGAACTCTATCTTAACTTCGGATTCCAAAAAAAATTCAAAAGGGGGAAAGGGTTAGAAGTTTCTTAGACCTATGACTAATGTTGAACAGTAACAATGGAGGATGCTATAGTGGACAGACTTCCTAAAACTAAGCTCCACCCAACTAAGGACAACCCACAGTCTCATGAAACTGGTACAATCTTCTAAGGTCTGCAAATTTTCAAACCATTCATTCACCATTAAAGCATGAATAACAACTGAATTTGAGTGCAGCAGTGTAAATGATGCTTAGACTAAATCTACATAGCAGTTTATCAGCAATAAATAGCAAAAAGTATGAGCTAAGAAGACATCAAACACTATAGCATTATTCACCATTAAAGAACGACATATACTAGCAAATAACAACAAATTAAAGCTTCAAATAACAGAGTTAAAATCTAATATTTGGAGATTGAATCATGCACACATGGATAAGAAAACACAAGAAACCATTAGAACAATGCTTTTCTCATTAATTTTCTGCAGCATGCCTTTACACAACTCATCTCTCCCTTTGAAAATGAGAGGATGCCCCTATTTATAGTTTTCCAAAAGCAAAATGAATGGACAAGATTCATTGACATTTTGTGGCTCAGATTCATTTTACATTAGGGTTTCACCTACCCCTAAATTTATGACAATATAAAATGGACTTTTTGTCTTTTTCCCTATTTTTTCATTTAGCTGCCTCTACACTATATTTGTTTTGTCTTTTTGCTACTTCCAAATTTTATAGATATATTGTCAAGTATTCATCATCAATAACTAGGTTTCTAGCATTCTTTTGGAGAGTAGCATACTCCACAAACTTCTCGATCATAGCTCAGAGCTTGTCTCATTCTATGAGTTCAAATTGGAGGATTTGAAAGGTTATCTTCTTAAGTCTCTCAATGACTTTCTCCCAGTGCTTGGTGCACTTTGGGGTTGCCTTGATAACCTACTCTGACTGAGTGAAATCCCTTGTAGCAAAATCCATGAAATCCAATGATAGTGTGTTTGTAGCCCCTTGCTCCATCTTCTTATGAAAGAATGGATTGATTTTCTCTAGATCTAATTCCAGGGTGGGCATCTCATAGTTCATCATCATCTTTAGATAATCCTCATTGTCAATCCAGTGCTCTGCAACCCACTTGTGCAAAACTTTCTGCAAAATCTCCTTCCTATAATCCAAGCCCATCTTCCATGTTTCCACGAGCCAATGATCATCTTTTAGTAGTTCCAAATCCTTTTCCCATATGTCTCGAGAAAGCTTAAGAATGCTCTTGAGCTTAGGATTGGTGATTCTATATAGCTCGAAGAATGGATTGCAGGTCTTTATCATGTCCTTTATTTGCTTCTCCAAACTCTAAAACTTTTTGAACATCCGGGTAGCATGGCGGATGCCCATATCACCATTGTATGTCACTCGATTGAGCCAGTTCGTAGTGGACTTGGCCCATTTTTTCCTTTTCTCCATCTTGTTGATATCTTATTTGGATAGGAGGGCAGACGCTGATAACTCCATCAGAGCTACTTCTTTTGTGGACATCCATTGTTGGATGTAGGCAGTTAAGTCCATTACTTGTGCTTTCAGCTCCTCTTTGGTGGATTGGTCCTTATTCATTTGTTGTATTATGGTGGAGACGAACCCTTGAAGATCACCTATTTTCTACTCACAGGTTGTCAGGCCCAAGTTAATCATTGATATCTAATATTCTTTCCCTTGAATGGTTCTTGTACCTCCATCAACTACTAGGATGGAAACCTGTAGTTTTCGAGACCTAGAGGCATCCACTGTGAGGTGCAATTGGATTTTTGGATTCTTCTCTTTTCTAGTTCATGCTTGTGCTTTGGCTAGTATTGCCTCTAGCCTCACTTTTGGGTCAACGATCACAAGAGCCTTCTTCTTCAATTATTGTTTTAACCAGTTAGGAACCTCTATTTGTCACTTTGGTGATTCATGATCACCTTCCTCTTCTTTGTCTTTCGAAGATTGATCCTCCTCATCACTAGGATCCTCCTTATCACTCTTCTCTTCTTCATTTGAACTCCCTTCTAGAACAAATTTCTCTTTGTCAGGCTCATCAACATCTATGTTTTCTTCCTCGACACCCTCTCTTCTTCATTTTCAATCTCAATGTTCTACTCGGGCTCATAGCTCTTCTCTTGGGAATATTTTTCCTCTCTTCTACTTTTCCTTTCACCTCCTCCCTTTTTGGAGGCACTTCTTCTTGCATCAACTCCTTTTCTTGGCCAATTATTAGAGGATCTTCAAGTATTTGCACATCAAGATCCGTGTCTACCTTTACCTCCTCAGAGCAACGTTCTTCAGGGTTAGCTTATTCACTTGCATCTTTATGTTGCTGAGGTATTTCTTCATCTAGCTCTCGATTTGATGTTTCTATCACATAATCCTCACCAAGAGCCTCATCATCTTCCTCTAAGGTTTGTGACTTCTCCTCGTTGGAGGCCACCTTATGCAAGTTTATATTTAGTCTTACTTTCGGATGTTTAAAATAATCATCCTGATCATAATCTTCAAGATCATATGCTATATCATGTGCACCTTCATTGTATTACTTTGCATGATGCCTTTCCATTTATTCTGAGATCTACATTGTGGCCTCGATTTTCAATGGCTCGATCGGCAATGGTGGGAGAGGCAAAGCGACAACAAGCTTGGCCATAAATTCCTAGACCTTGGTGTCAAGGATTGCCCCAAAAATTTTGATAGGAACATTTTACATAAATGTCGTGAAAGCTTGCAGCAAGACAGGTGGTGGCATAGAGATTGATGGCATGGATAGTGGTAGAGTAGAGAATGTAGGCAATGGAGGTGGGAGCAAGGAAGAGGTTAGCGATGACATAGTGGAAGAGGAGGAGTCTAAAACCACTACTAGAGCAGTCAACAAGGTGGAGGAGAGGTTGACTAAGATGTCCACGGCGGGTGAAGATGAAACGGGAAAGGCCTTAGAAGTGGAAGGTGGAGGAGTGGTGGAAAAAATAGCAGCGAGAGTGGAAGTGGTAGGTGTTGAATGAGGCTACTCCATTTCTTCTTCTTCTTCATGGTGTTCCTCCTCTTGAATAGTAGACATCTCAAGTACAAATGTCCCTGTTCTCTTTGGCTTCTTTGGTGGCTTCCCCTCGGTTGTCTTCCTAGAGTACACCTTGTGCTTGGGCTTCCACTTAGACACATCCTTCCTTTTCTTGGACCTTGTGACCGACAGGGACTTAGAAGCTTTGCCTAATGAATTGGTGATGGAACCACTATCTGTTTCACTTTCAATCTCATCTTCGAGCTCCCCATATGTGAGCTCTACACCTTGCTTCTTGAGTTGAGCTATTTGTGCATCCACCCATTTTCTTGTTCTATGTTGAATCAGTTAGGTGAGTATGTCAAGGTTGGTGACCTCTTCTTCATTCTAATCAATAACTGGTAAGGGCATCTTAGCCAGCGCATGATATCTATCATCTAAAACATTATCGTCTTCAACAACTTGATCCGGCACTAGGAATACATTGATTGACTTCACAAACTAAGCAGTCATTCTCATATAATGTTGCATTCGCACCTCTTTGTCATCGTTGAAGTTGGCCCAAAAATCCTCAATGTGAGGTCGGTCGGCATATTTCCTGCCAATCGATTTCTTCAATTTTCCATGAGGGTCCACCCTTCCTCTATCCATGTGAACATCCAAGTGATATTCGACATACTAGGAAACAAGGCACAAGTACATTCCTTGTTCAAAGGTTAAGGGATATGGAATCACAACTCGGTGTTTATCACTTAACAGTGTATGGGTAGTCTACAACTACCAAGAAATCTCCAATAGGATGATGTGGTCATTTGGGTAGCATGGTAACCGGTAGGGCTTTCTTCAGAACCCTTCTACTCTGATGTAGGTAAAATTTTGGAATTGGATGAACAGATACCCAAATCCCTTTATGAAGGCCTTCACACTATGAGATACTCTTCTCTCAAAATCTCCTCCCAAGAGTTTGATTATATGCCCAATGAAGCCATCGTTCACTCTTTTGTACTCTCTTTTAAAGTTCCTATATTGTAATTGTGGATAGCAATCATAGACTTTGAGTTCTCCCTTCTTTGTCCCCAATGTTCTTGCACAAAAATAGTGTCCTTTATATGGGAATTTCTCTACCAATAGATAGACTAAATATCAGGTCATATAGAACTGGGAGGTCTTCTTTACCACTACGAGTTGGTTGTGCAAGTTATCACTTATCATTTTTGCCCAATGGAATTTTGCCTCACCTCAAATGATCTCTTCTATGAAGTAGAACATCCACTCTTCAAAGTATGTTGCAGTTCGAATGATCTCTTCTACAAAGTAGAACATCCACTCTTCGAATTATGTAGCAATTGGGAGGCCCATCACTCTACTCAGGAGAGTGACCAAATCATGGTATTCCTCGGAGAAATCACTTCTGAACAAATTTTGAGGCACCTTGTTGACACTGCCCCTCTTGGTCTTTAACCAATGTTGGTTAATCATTCTTTTGCATCCAAGAGGGTCTTGTTTCCATATGTTCTGAGAAAATTATTTCTCTATTTCTTCCATCTTATCAAATGTAGGGATGTTAAATGTCTTTCCAATAGACTTGACAGAAAAATCTACTAATACTCTCCCATCTTTATGAATGATTTTCTTGTTAGAGAGGTAAGCCTCCCGAAGAGCCATGACTAGCTCTCTGGAGCAATCAATGTGGGAAGGAAACCAACTGCCTTCACAAGACCACTTTCTTTGATCTTCCATGCATCTTCATTGGTAGGGTTGAATTCATCAATGTCCATGTGTCCAAATTATGTATCTGAAATTGTGTCCCAGGTGGAAGCGAGCTTGGAGGTGCACTCCACCCCGTGGAACTAGTACTTCATTTGTTATTTCTCTTCTTTTCCCTATGGCACTCTTGCAGGCTTCTTTCCCTTGTCGATATTTTCAATGGGCTTCCTTAATGATCCCTCAGTAGGTTCCATAAATCTTGCACACATGGATTGTAGTAAGTTTTTTCACATATAACGAGGTAAACATAAGCCAAATCCTACAAATCCAAGGTTAAACCCATTCATACATCTTTAAAGGGTCATAAAATTCATCATCATTAGTCATTTGGAGCTCATTTGAGTCATTTAGGAAAATGTGGGCTCAAGGGTGCGGGTTTCCCCTAGGTGGAAGTTGTTAGGAGCAGCCATGAGCAGGTCGGTGTTGGGGTCGCAGAGTCTAGCAGACAGCCATCCACATAGGAATTCACACATGGTTTGTTTGGAGGGAAAATCTCCCATGAATGGTCACACATGTGTGGAAATAAGTCATGAGGTACTTTGGAGTTGCTAAATTAGGCTTTAATGCTCTTGCGGGTTGGAAGGATGCAAGCATCGTGGGGTTGAAAGGTGTTAAAGCTCAGTCATTAAGTAACGACATTGGATGGACAGTTATCTGTGTTAGGAGTTTCGTATTACAGGACCTATGGAGGCCTTGGACGTTAGGGATCATGCCTTAAGGTTTAGATTCGGAAGCCAGTCTCAAGACGTGCGGAGGTCAAATGTCGAGCTGCCATTGAATGTTTGTTGTTAAGGAACAACCATGAAAGGATGATGGTCCACAGATGATAGTTCACATTTTGGGACTCACTGAGGTCTCAGATTGAGGTTTCATGTTGATAATCTTTGAAATTCAGAAAAGTGACAACCATCCTGCTGAGTCTATAGTACGGGGGGTGCAAGCACTCGGTTGTAAGATAGTGGCATTTGGTGAATAGACCTCCAATGACATCTTCCTGCATGGGCATTTAGACTTAGTGTTCTACTATAAGGATTTGAAGATGGAGGCCGACAATGCATGGTCTGTACCACGGGATGACGAAGTGACATTGCCATTGAACAATGACAGTGGGAAGACGGTGAGCCGCATATGATGACCCGTAAAGCATTTGGACTTGGTGGATTTAGCAAGTGTTGGGCTCAGTTTACTCAAGGGTGATAATGAAGGCGGATCCTGCACTACGCAAAGGCACTAGCACTTGACCGCTAATCAACGACAATGGGATGGCGGCCGCTCACAGGCAGAATCCTGCATGGGTAGTCCTGCATAAGATCAATGACTTAGCCATTTTCTTTGAGATTTAAGAGTGTTGATATAGACAATGAGGGAAATGGTGCGGACCGCAAGGGTTTATCTATTGTGCAATGAATGGCCTTAGCGAAATGGCATTCTGTCTAGGCATAAGGATGAAGGATTTTAACTCACTCTGAATGATCTTTTGTATTGCAGGATGAAATGCGACCACATGTTGAGAGTTTGAGAAATTTTGATGAGACACCATGGCAGACCAGGTTTGATTTTCAAAGATTTTTAATATTTATGAAACCCTAACTTGTAAAATAAACATTTTAAAACACCCAACGTTGGATAATTATGCACCTATCTCGAAGTCACACAAGAATTTGGAGAAAACCTGGCTTGGATTCGCTGCAAAATCATGTGCGGGTGAGAGCTTTGTCTTATCCTTCAAAATTTTAAATTGCGGGGGTGAAAATGATAGGTTTGGCACTCCTATTTATAGAAATTTTGACCATTAATGTGCTCATTCAATGTAGATATGGAGGATAGGCGAGTTGGTAGATTTTTGAAAACCCGAGTTGGTGTGGTCATTCCTATAAGACACAGTCAACAAGAGCAGTTGTGGATCCCGCCATGTAGGTGGACGTTGGGGTTTGGCTGCTAGCTAGCAACGGAGCAGTGGCGACAGTCCGCAAGAGGAGACCAGCAAATGCAGGCCTGCCTAGTCTGGCA
>VCHN02003432.1:0-14155 GCA_007115665.2 Sequoiadendron giganteum
AGCCAACACAACAAATTCATTCACCACTCTAATCCAAACCCTCCAAAAGGCCAACCAATAAAGAGTACTACAGCAAAAGTAGCAAGCCCAAGCACAAGCGCAAGCTCAAGCTCAAGTGCAAGCCCAAGCCCAAGCCCAAGCGCAAGCGCAAGCTCAAGCCCAAGCTCAAGCTCAAGCCCAACAACAGGCACAAGCTCAATACCAAGCGCAATTGCAAGCGATCCACCTACAAGCCTACCAACAAGCCCTGCAAGACTTTCAGGCACAACACCAAGCTAAACAACAAGCTTTATTAGCACAATAGCAGCTCGACCAACAACAAGCATTATTGGTGCAACACAAATAGACCAACAACAAGCATTACTAGCTCAACAACAGCTTGACCAACAACAGGCTTCATGGGAACAACAACAGATGGATCAACAACAAGCGCTATTGGAACAACAACAACAAGATCAACAACAGGCATTGTTGGCACAAATGTAGGCTTACAAACAAGCCTTAAATGCATAGCCAAGCTTGCAGCAAATTCCCACTAGTACTCCTCCCACCACGCGCACTCCCCAAATGCCTTACAACTCATTCATCCCACCCCCCGATCCAAGCAAAGATGTCGCAACACAAATCAAACTGCTTTCGCAGCAGGTGTTGGACTTGCAAGCAGGAAAAACCACAAGGACACCAGGCAAATTGTGCCCTTATCCATTTGATAGAAGTCTCACCATGGTACCATTCCCAAAGGGATTCAAGATCCTCAAATTTGATAAATACAATGGAATGGGCAACCCTGAAAACCACGTCAGGGAATTTCAGGTGCACTGCATGGAAGTCGCATATGATGACACATATCTAATGTGGCTCTTCCCTCGAAGCCTGACTGGTCCAGCTATGGAATGGTTTTCTTGCCTACCCATGGGCATTAAAACATTTGAGGAAATAGTGGAGGCTTTCCTTAAAAATTACGCTTTTAATATGGGTGCGGATGTCAGTTTAGAAGAACTATCTGCACTCAAACAAAGAAGAGGAGAGTTATTTGCATCCTTCTTGCAAAGATGGCGATCCAAGGCCAATCAGAGCAAGTGGTCCATGCCAGAGGAACAACAAGTTTGCACCATCATAGCCAACTTAGATGAAAACCTGGCGTTCTACCTAAAAATGCAGTGCATCACATCTTACGATCAACTAATTCCAAAGGCGCTCAACATCGAAAGAGCCCTTACTGCGCAAGGAGGAGCACCTACATTCACTCCACCACAGGATAACCGCCCGTCCAACAACTACAATGATAAACCTCGAACATGGTCGAGGAACAAAAATATCACGAACGACGGCGTGGTTGATGCTAAGGTAGTCATCAGTGCTCCTAAGCAAAATACCCAAAATCATCATCCGCAAACTCATAATCACAACAATGTGTAGGCTAATGCGGTAGTAGCACAATCACAACCACCTTCCACCAGCCAAGTCAACAATGTGGGTAATCAAGGAGGACCACCTCCCCGTAACAAGTTTCCCCCCAAGAGGAAGTTCACAGCCCTTGGCGAATCGATTGAGTCTGTCATGAAGAAATTGGTCAAAGAAAACCTAATCAAAATTTCTAACTCCGAACAATACACAGAGCCCATGACCAAACCACCGTGGTACAACGAGAATCTCCTGTTTGACTTCCACAAAGTTAAAGGACACACCACTGCCAACTGCATGAGACTCAAGAATATCATCCAAGACCTCATCGAGGATAAGGTCATCAACATCGAGCAGCCGGCCGGAAACCAAGACCTAAAAATCTACACGAATCCGATGCCGAATCATAATTAGGGAAATAACCAAGGGAATAATAAGGGTAAACAAAAGTATGCTAGTGCCAATCTAGTATACGAGGAGATAGTCGGATGTGTCGACGAGTTGGTCACTGTCATAAATATCAAGGGAACCAACAATGAATGTGGAGTCACCACACGAGGCGGAAAAGTTACCATTGTCGGGGCACCTGCTAAGACCCCCATTACCAACACAAAGGTCGTCCCCTATGATTACAATGTAATTGACCAACTGAAGAGAACACCCGCACAAATATCCATCATGGAATTACTAAAAATCTCCGCTGCTCATCGACAGATCCTGGATGAAGCACTAGCTGCCTCTACCGTCGCTGCTACCCTTGACACAGAGCAATTTCAGGCTATGGTAGGTAACATCGTTACCCCAAATCTCATCACATTTTCGGACCAAGATTTCCCCCCGCAGCCATCTCATAACCGGGCACTTCACCTCCAAATCCTAGTTCATAAAAAGAAAGTCAAGCGAGTCCTGGTAGATGGTGGTGCAGGTCTTAATATTTGTTCTTTGAAACTTATAAAGAAATTGGGATTCGCCGAGGATTCCATCAATAAAAAGAAAAGTATCACCATAGGAGCATATGATGACCAAGAAAGAGTGTCTCAGGGCACTATCAAGATCCCCATCCAAGTGGGACTAGCAACCATGGAAACAACTTGTCAAGTTCTTGACCTTGATTTGCCATACAACATCCTCCTGGGATGCCCATGGATACATAGAATGAAGGCAGTGGCCTCAACCTATCATCAGTGCATTAAGTTCTCATATCAAAATGAGGAGGTTACCATATATGGGGATCCCGAACCTTTCGCCTATTGCAAAAACTTGGAAGCCAAGTTTTACAAGATCCCTCAAGTACCTAAAAATGATGAAGGACCATCCACTTCATACATAGACCCAACTAATCTCACCTCCACTTCTACGACAAAGACACCTGCCATCCCTGACATATCCGAGATTAAGAACATGATACAGGACAATGGATGCGGTGATTATAGAATGAAGAGAAACGCTTTTGTTGTAGGAGAGTTACCACAATCTCCTAGATCACATGGGCAACCACAATTGACTCAAACACCTGTCCGCACTAGAACAGAACCCTCTGGATTCCATAGTTGGGGGGATCTCAGTCAGGAAAATGTGGACGAGGAGGACATCACAAACACTCTATACCAAGATGAAAGACCCACTCCCACCCTACCCATGGAGAAAACAAATAGAGGGTTACAAATGATGTTCAGCATGGGCTATAATAGGAATGAAAGCCTAGGAAGAAACAGTGATGGACGGTTGGAGCCCATCATTGTAGAAAGAAAAATGCAGAACCTTGGCCTTGGCTGTACCCCTCCGAGTATAACCATGCATGGCAGAAGTGTTCCTAATAGGGCAATTAGGTCCTCTCGGGTCTCGACAACTAACCTTAGATTACCCATGTCCACAGGCCTACCTCTCGATAACTTCACATTTGACATAACTGACATTTGTAGTAGCAGTGACAATGATGACACCATAGGTGGCTTACCTAGGCTCTTTGAAGATTCCACCTTACTGATGATTAGTGTCTCACCCGCTGAGCCAATCCAACGAACCCACCAAATCCACTTAGTGTACCCCCAACTCATCGATCACGACCAACAGGGACCGCCGATTCTAGACTCGTTCGAAAATGATGAGGCTCTCTTGGAATTCATGGGACTAAGGGATACTATTCCATGTGGAGATCACAAGGCAGGATTTGATATCACTCTAGACACACAAGCATACTATGGGGAGATGATTGAGTCCTTCAGTCGCAAAAGAAAAAGATCGAGAATAAGCTCGGAGTTATTGAGTGAAAACCACACTGTGGCACTCTCTAACCATAAAACAATAACAATAAAGGATGCATTCGATGGTGAAAACCTCCTTGAGGTGCCAGAGGATGAAGGATTCAATCTCCCCCTACTGCTCTACACTAGGAGAAGTCAGCAGTATTGGCAGAACAGTGCAACCCTATCAACCTGGGAACAGAAACAGAGCAACAAATCACATTCTATGCCCAAACACTTCAAACAGAGGAACAAGAACTATTGGCAGCATTCCTAAAGGAGAGAAAGGTAAATTTTGCATGGACCTATGTAGACATGCCAGGCTTGGACCCTGAAGTGGTAGTGCATCATTTGGCCATTTACCCCGGAGCAAAACTAGTCAGACAAAAGCTAAGGAAGATGCACCCACAAATAGCCTTGCTTGTAAAGATTGAGCTATAGAAAGTTCTGGATGTTGGCTTCATACGCTCGATCGACTATCCAGAATGGGTATCAAATCTCATACTGGTCTCAAAACCAAAAGGGGGCATCCGCATCTGCACTGATTTCAAAGACCTAAACAAAGCATGTCCCAAGGATGACTTTCCACTACCCAACATTGACATGATAGTGGATATGACGGCCGGACATGAGATGCTTTCCCCAATGGATGGCTTCTCGGGGTACAATCAGATAATGATCGCAAAAGAAGACCAACACAAGACATCATTCACATGTCCTTGGGGCACTTACTACTGGAACGTAATTCCATTTGGGTTGAAAAATGTAGGAGCTACATACCAAAGAGCCATGACATTAATCTTCCATGACATGATCCATAAAATAGTCAAAGATTATGTAGATGACATACTAGCTAAATCAAAGAAGAGACAAGACCATATAGCAACTCTAAGTGCTATCTTTGACAAGTTCGAACAATATAAGGTTAGACTCAACTCGAAGAAGTGTGTCTCTGGGGTACAATCAGGAAAGTTGCTAGGATACATAGTTTCAATGAGAGGAATAGAGGTGGACCCTGCAAAGGTAAAAGCAATCCTTGAAATGGAAGCACCAAGAATGTTAAAACAACTAAGAGGATTGCAAGGTAGACTCTAGTCCATCCAGAGATTCATAGCACAACTAGCAGATAAACAGATTGCCTATTCACACCTACTTCACAAGGGAGTAGCTTTCAGATGGGATGACAAATGCGAGCAAGCATTCAGCAAAATAAAAGAATATCTACTTACACCACCTGTGTTGATGCCACCAATTATGGGGAAATCATTAATCCTATATATCTCTGCAACAACAGCCACCCTGGGGGCCCTTTTAGCTCAACATGATGAAAAGGGAACTGAGCGGGCTATCTACTACATCAACAGAATAATAGTGGGACATGAGCTCAATTATATGTCAATAGAAAAAGCTTGCCTAGCACTAGTATTTGTGGCTCAGAAATTCAGACACTACATGCTAGTGCACCAAATCAAGTTGATTGCCAAAATAGACCCTCTAAAATACCTATTGTCAAAAGCAGCGCTTACAGGTAGAATGGCTAAGTGGGTAATGATATTATCTGAACATGATATCGAATATGTAGAACGAAAAGCCATAAAAGGACAGGTCATTGTAGATCAGCTAGTAGAATCTCCCCTCTACACAGATAACCCACTCATATCAGAATTCCTAGATGAGTCCCTTTTTAACCTTGGTGTAGCAGACCACTGGAAGTTATACTTTGATGGCTCTCACACACAACATGGATCAGGAGTTGGTGTGTTCTTCATCACGCCGCAAGGAGATTGCATACCTAGATCATACAAGCTAGCATTCCCTTGTACTAACAATATAGCAGAATATGAAGCTTTGACCATAGGCCTCAAAATTGTAGCACAATGGCGAATCATGGCACTAAAAGTCTATGGGGACTCACAACTTATCATCAACCAAGTGAATGGTGAATACCAAATGAAGGATGATAAGCTCACACCATACAAGAAGGTGGTAGGAAGCCTAAAAGAATCTTTCATCGACATTACCTTTGAGCAGATACCAAGGACAAACAACAGAGCAGCCGATGCAATGGCGACAATTGGATCCTTACTAAACATCCCTCACAACGTCTCAAAACATGAATTCCTCGTAGAGCAGCTTCTCGTACCCACATTTGAGGTACCATAGTTAGAATACGCATGTGAACTCGTTGGTCCCGATGATCTTTGGTATCATGATATATACACCTACCTAAAGTTAGGAATCCTCCCCACTGACATCACCCCAAACCTAAAGCGCACTTTCATCAAAAGGACTTCATGATTCGTCATCCTAGGAGAAACCCTCTTCCATAGGAGTACCGATAGAAGCCTGTTATGTTGTTTAAAACCTGAGGAAGCCTTGACTGCTCTAATTGAGGTACACAATGGCACGTGCGGATCACACTCAAGTGGTATGACCTTGGCTAAAAAGTTGCTGAGAATAGGGTACTACTAGCCGATGATGGAAAAAGAGGCACACAATTTTGTCATAAAATGCTTGCAATGCCAATAGCATGGAGACCTTATTCATGCACCAGCTCAAGAACTGCATCCCGTTGTTACACCTTGACCCTTTTCACAATGGGGGCTCAATCTCATTGGTAAAATATCACCCACCTCATCCAATGGACATAAGTTCATCATCACCGCCACTGAATATTTCACAAAGTGGGTCGAAGCAATTCCCATGACCTACATCACGGGAAAACAAATATCCAAGTTCATCCTAAATTACCTCATTTGTCGATACAGTGTTCCTCAATTCATTATCTCTGATAATGGGATGCCCTTCAAAAATCAGGATGTCCGTGATTTGTGTGAAAAATTCAAAATCCAACACCATTTCTCCACTCCATACTACCCACAAGGGAATGGCCAAGCAGAAGCTACAAATAAAACCATTTTGAAAATCTTCAAGAAAATAGTCAATGACTCCGGTTGTGACTGGCATCTACAGTTAAATCTCGCATTATGGGCCTACCGCACCAGCATTCGCATGCCAACAAGTGCCACTCCATTCTCTCTGGTCTACGGATCAGAGGCCATACTCCCCATTGAGATCAAGCTTCCATCACTAAGGATATCACTACAAAACCTCATCATAGATGAGGAATACAGGGTCACAAGACTCAACGAGCTGGAGTTACTAGATAAAAGGCACATGGATTCCCTTAATCATCTACAAGTGTACCAGAATCGCCTAAAAAGGACCTACAACAAGAAGATCAGACAATGCACTTTCCAATTTGGTGACCTCGTGTTGAAAGAAAACCAAAAGAACGTGCCAAATCTGGATACAAAGGGAAAGTTTGAGCCCAACTGGCTGGGACCCTTTATCATCACTACAAACTACAAATCAGGGGCATATCAGTTATCGACACCAAAAGTCGAGCCCCTGCAAGAGCCCATGAATAGTTCCAACCTCAAAAAGTTTTATGCCTAAATCTTGCAAGGTATAAAACCAGAAAATACAAAAACAATAAGAAAAAGTCCTGAAAAAATGGTTACCTTGATGAAAACTTGGCAAACAGGCATCTTGGTGATAGCAAAAAAATCAAAAGATCAAAAAATCCAAAAAAAATAAATCAGAAAAAGGATTGAAAAATAGTAAAAAGAAGAAAAATCATCCTCTAGTGAAAACCACTTTGGTGGCGCTTTGGGCAAGTACCTTGGTGAAAACTTGGAAAATAGGCGTCAAGTATAAATAAAGCATCTTCCCCATCTATTAGGATCTGCACGACTCATCCATTCCATCACATTCCACTCATCCGCTCGCATCCATACCATAGCCTGCGTTGGTATCTGTACCATATTCCACCATTGCAACTACTTGGCATTTCAAAGGTCAGTTTAACCTGCCTTTATCAAAGTAGTCTATCACACCACACTAGGGGCACATTCTCGCAAACATCGGATCAGATTTGTGTACGTTCTCAGGATCTTTAAAATTCATCGAAAAATCCAAAAACATCAAAACATTCAAAAATCCAAAAACACCCAAATTATTCAAAAAATCCAAAAACATGTTGAAATATTAGAAAATCTTCAAAAATTCATCATTTAGTCTTGTCAGTCTTTCACCTTGTCGAACTACGTCGTCTTTGAGCTTGAACTTAGGCAAGGTTGATCTTTGATCATCCCCCGAGATGGTTAGGTCAGTCCTTTAGGCGTCTGTTGCATTGGCAATCCGTTTGCCCATCTAGTCTGCATCATAAGTCAGTCCTTTAAGTAATAAAAAGGGGGGCAATCTATTTTCCCATCCATCTTATCATCAAGTCAGTCCACCACCAGTCAAACTACGTGGTCTCTGTGTGTATAACGTAGGCAAGGCTAATCTATGGATCAGCTCTCGAGACCCCTAGGATAGGTCTTTAAATTAGTCTACTCATTGTAAATCTTGAAAATACCAAAAACATTTGTAAAACATCTCAAAATTCCAAAAGCAACCTCAAAACATTTGAAAAAACTCAAAATGGTGCACTTGTTTCATCTCGCTTTCACTCGTGATTGTCATCACTCATAATAAAAGCAGTCATCGCTTTCACCCTTTGGTGAGTCAGGCATAAGCAAGTCTAGCAGGTTCCAAAGTGAATGCCTAATTGTCAAAGTCTCAAGCCTAAGTCAGTAAGCAAGAAAGTTGGTCAACTCAAAGTATCAATAGCTTATCATCCAATCAATCTCACCAAAACCCTGATCACTACATGTCCTAGGATGAAGCTTTCCCACGATGGACATAAGCATCAGGTACCCCACAGTAGTTTAGACTTGGCTAGCGATACAAAGAGTATTAGCTTGTTTATTTACTTCATTTTGGTCTTTTTTGACTTATCTTATTTTGTGCTCATTCCAAGGACCTCTTGATAATGCCTAAACAAAATAGGTTTAGAGAGAAAGGACTGGGGCAATGATCATTATCTTTTTATTTGTTGTGCTTGTTGGATATTCTTGTAAAATAACTTCGTCATCCATACTTTGTTTTGTTTGTAGGAAGGATGTTTTAGGTATCTTGTTGACCAGATAAGAAGGCTTGCCTTTTTATGTTTTGGCCCGAGATGTTTAGAATATCTGAACTGCATTATGAATAAGGTTATGTTTGTCAAAGTGTGAACAAGAGTACTCCTATCTATTTGATGAGTCAAATTCCATCACACTAGGTACAACACCATCCTGGTCCTTTATACCTTGATGCCTCGTACCTATGGGTGTTATCAAACATAATGTAATTGGCCCTTTGAAAATCCCAATTCCTAGCAAATCATCATCATCATCGGTAATAATGTGAACTTGTGTGGATCTTCCTCCATCCATTCCATTCTTCTCATTCTTTTATCTTTACTAACATTTCTATCTAAAATCAGTGTGTCATATCAAAATATACACGAGGCTACCCATGGCCGATGACTGTCTATACATCATCAGATTATCTACATCAAAGAATTATATTTCGTCTTCTTATCAATAGAACCACTCCTCTTGCATTTTATCGCTATCTCGATCAGAAAATTGAACATTTTCCACTCGATCTCTCAAGGGGGCAATATACCAGCATAATCCTTTCTCTGGGGCAATAGTGGGGCATCTAAAAAATTGAGAAATTTTGAGCTTTGATCACAACATTTTATTCTTTGAATCAATGCAACAAGTACATTGCTTCAAAGAGGGGCAAAATGTAGACATGGAAAATGTACATTCTCGATCTAGCACATCTAATCCAGATTACTAACGACATTTCCTCCTAAATCGTACTCTTAGCACTTCATCATATTCTATCTCTTAATTTAATAAATCATTGTTTATTTGATTAAGTCTTCCTCTTTCGATAATTAAATTAATCAATTTAATTTAATTGACCTTACATCTCCGTTTAATTAAATAAATCTTTTTATTTGATTAAATTCTCTAAAGTCCTCTTATTAAATTAAATAAACTAAAACCTTATTTGATTTAATCTAACATATTCCTCCTTAGTTAAATAAATCAAATCATTTATTTAATTAAATCATTTCCCCTCAATTCTGATTTAAATTAATTCACCTATTTGAGTCAAAATGGTCAAATCATCTAATTCTTTGTTAAATTAATCAAAACCTTGATTAAGTTAATCCCTCTCACTAAAATCCTCTAGATTTTGCAAGTTGCACAATAAATCAATTACTTTGATTAATTAATTCATCTATTTCCTTCACAAAGCATCAAAAGGGAATATTCCCTTAATTTGAATTCAAATTAAATGGGTACTTCCAACAAGGCATTTAATGCCTCTTACATGTCCTTAGCCTTGAGCCAAGTGACATTAACTCCATTTCCCTTCCCTCTAAACTTGCCAACTTTCAAATTCAAATTTGAATCTTATGGCATTTATCATGCACATTGATCAAAATGTGCACAACCATCAACCATTCATATCTTGACAAGTGGCACTTGGCCATTGGATGTTGAGTGATCCCACATTACTCAAACTCACTCTTCTTCCAATCTTTGAAATCTATAAATTGGAGACTCTTCTCCTCAATCTTCATCCACAACTCATATGCAAAGTTACTCTCTACAATTGAGAACTAATTTTGCCAATTTCATCCAATCATCCACCATATTTGAGATTTTGTAACAAGGTTATGCTCAAATCTCTTTAGAGATTTGACCATTTCTATCATTCAATCAAGCATTTAGGAATTGGGAAAGGACCAATTGCAAAAATCCATTGGCACCAATTCCCCCATGGAATCATCATGTTATTAGCTTAATTAAGATTTAGTTTCTTTTGAAATTTACTTGTGTTCTTCATTTCTTAGTTAAGTTTGAATAAATGGATTTTCATGGGGAATCCCTCATTGTTTGCATGCATTCTTGAACTAACACTAACAATGTTTGGCTTCTTTGTGCATTTGCAGGTTTAGGGGTTCACGGGATATAAAAAATCAAGATTTGAAGGGTACAAATAAAAATTAGGGATATTATTTAAAATTCCATGATCGTAGGTGATGCAGGATAAGCTTACTTATTGAATCCCTTGATTGACCAATCTAAGGAAGGGTTGTCCATAATCCATGCTCTAACATATTGAATGACTAACCACTTTCCTTTCTTCCTAGCTTCAACCATCTTTAATCTATTATCTTCAACTCTTCATATTGAATTGTGTGAGATCCTCATCCATATAAATATTCTTTGAAAATTTGAAAAAATATACATTTTTAAATCAAAAATGTTGAGCCTATCTTAAGAGCTCATTAACCAGATAATAAGAGAATACTCCTCAATGAACCAAACTCTCAAAGATGATTTCCTTTTGTTCCAAACTATAATGAATAAATTGTTAATCCAACTCAAATGAATTTTGTTTCTTCAATCCTCTAATTCTAAATTCAAGTATTTTAATTGTCTTTGTCTCTCCTCAAAATTTTCTTATATAACATCCACCATTTTTTCCCAAATTATATCCACAAATTTGAGCTTGGAGGTAAGCTCCTTTTTTTCACAAGGTTTGTATAAAATTTTCCTTAAAGGTTTCAAGCTTTATCCATATTTTGAAAATATATTATGACTAGTTGTTGTACTACAATAGTATTTGATTGACTCCCGATTGATTTTTTTAGTTGGTCAATTGCTTTTGAGAGAGGCTTCCCATCATTTTGGTTATTTTAAGTAGTTCAAAAACTTTGGAAGATAATTTTGAGGTCAGGCTATGCAATAATGGATAGAGCTTGAATTTTTTTATCTAATGTGTAATAGCTTTATTAAGATGCTTGTTTGTTTCACCAGGTGAGGGCATAGTATCTAGGTTGCCTCCTAGAGTGGCCATCCTAGTAGATTTCTTCATTCACTAGGTTTTAGCATAGGATGCATGTGAACTATTTGGCGAAAGTGTACATAACAAATTGATTTAAAATACCTCAAAAAAAGTTATAGATGCATGTGATCTATTTGATGGAATGCATGTGATCCCTTTTATTTCTCTGGGAGGCCTGCTACTCTCAAAACCCTCAAATTTGTTCCCACAATACTTTTACCTAGTTAAATTTGATCACTGATGAGGAATCTTTTCCTACATGCAAGTCCTTTAGCCAACCCAAATGTGCTCAACAATTGTAATTTCTTCATTTCAAATGGTGTTAGCCTCTAGGGATTCATGGGAATACCATAGCTAGTCGAATTAGTAATCTTTCCATAGTAATCTTTCCATATAAAGGAGTTGTTTCCATCAAAATGTGATCTAATATCCTCATATGTGATATCCATTTAATTTAAGCATTCACTTCACCCTGCTCTTTCTCAATCTCTGCCTCATCTTCTAGATTTCATTTCAGAGATGTGCAGGCTTCTTTAGAAACAATTCAATGTAATAACACCATTATGGTATCATACAAAATGGATTTAATACTATAGTGGCAAAATAATAATAATTTTTCCTCCTCCTCCACACCATTAAGTACGTGTTTTGAATCTGGAAAATACCCTGTCTGTGGATGTGATTTGTCTCCTAAAAATAATGTGAATCATTTTATCATATTCAATCCAACTACATACAAAAACCATTTTTACTCCTCTGTCTTGCATCAATATCCTTACTAAATGAACCTTACCCCACTTTCCTACCTCTGCATAGATGTTTAAAATAGCAACATATGTTGCAACAATTTTAGGATCTAACTCAAAAAGAAGAGTTTTTTGTAAATACTCCTAAACATATTTTATTATATGATCTACAGGCACTAAGGAAACATGCCCACACAACCACCACAAGTATAATTAGAATTTTTATGATAAATTTTAGAGTTTCCTCAAGACAGTTGATGCAAAAAATTCCTTAGATCCTACAAATTAACAAACTTTCCCTCTATAATATAGAGGAAATAAGCATAATAGAACAAATACAAAAAGAAAATATGGAGATTCTTACTCCTTCAAAACTATACTTTTCTTTCATTATTCAGAACCTGGTCATTACATTCTCCAAAAAACTAATTCCTACATTGGTAGCTATCCCCTTTATCCACCAAAAACCCCTAATTTAACTCCTACAGAGACTACAAGAAACAACAGTCCAAAACAGAGTACTCAACTCCTAATTTAACTCCTATGAAGACTACAAAGAAACAACAGTCCAAAATAGAGTACTCAACTCCTAATTTAACTCCTATGAAGACTACTAAGTGAACAAAAAATCAACTTCTAAATTAACTGCAAATCAACAGCCAATCAAGAAATAGTTGCATCATCCTCCCCATCTTTTATAATTTTTGAACCTCCTAGTTTAGAGTCATATAATGGATTTTTCTTGTTGTACTTAATCAAATCAGTCTTTGTGATCCAAGTGGTATATGTATTTGGGAGACCTTTCCACTTAACAAAATACAGTTTGTATGCCCAGGACTATGTAGCAACTAATTTAGTATCCAACACTCGTTCAGTATGATCTGTTTTCTGGTTCAGTGTGTGTTGGGTCTAGTCATTACTGTTACCTATTTTTAGCTACAACTCAAAATAGGTAGAGCTGAATTGCATTTAGTATTCAAAGGTACACAAGCGGTTACAAATTTTTTCTACTAAGTATTCATTGCTGAAATAAATTTGATTACATTTTGAAATTTCAGTATTATTATGCAAGTAGTTGTAACAGAGAAATCATAAAACTACATAATGTTTGTTGTTTTATTCATAATGTACACACCAAATTCACACACAAGCCATGGGAGTAGCTTAATTTGATTTTCATAATCAAATAACGAATACGAAAAATAAATATGTATCATACAACTGGAAATAACATAGGCATAATATAGAAGGTGATTCGTCATTGCCTCGAATGACGAATTGTCATTACACTTGAAGTCTTCAGTTGTTGTGCCTCTAAATTGATCCAACTCCAAGATCCAGAAGCATTTGCAAGTATGATGAAAGGTGATGTTAGAGCAATGAAAATCATATCCTACCTCATGCCTACATTACCAACAGAAATATAACACACGTCCAATCAGGCATTGATCAAATGATTTCATTGTTCAAAAGGCATAAAGTTAAATGGAAGCTTTCAGCTTCAATTATTTTTCTAACATGTTTGTTCACTATACAGGAATAGGTTTATTATATTCATGATCAATTTTCATCAGATATATGGAGAAAAATGGGCTCCCACAAGGGTTGATCCCAACATATCAAAAAGGACACCTCTCATTCACATCATTATTTCAGAGTTATCATATATTCAATTAAATTCAAAGAAAGGACAGTTGTAACAAGAAAGATTCATAAAAGCAGCCTTCAATTTAACATGATTGAAAGTAGTTTGAGAAAATCATCCTTTTGCTCATCATATGAAAGGAAACAATACATTGATATGAAGAACATTGATAAAGTTCCCAGAATGAAGTGATACACCTGGAAATAAATTGATTCTCTATTAGAGGTGCATGAAAGAAAATGCTTATTTCCACAAAAACATAAGTCATAGTTTCAAGAGTCACTGAATTTTTTTTATTCATAACTATAACT
>VCHN02003608.1:0-13773 GCA_007115665.2 Sequoiadendron giganteum
GCTATTATATGTCGATTCGTGGAAAATCAGGCAAACAAATATGCTTTTTCAGTTTTCTGTCCTAAGATCTGCTGGAATGTCAAATTGCTATGAATAAATTTATTTCTTCTAGTGTCATTTTGCGACTATATATTGTACGAAGTTATGAATTGAGCTGAATATATCAGGTATTATGCAACTTCTAAGCTATTATATGTCGATTCGTGGAAAATCAGGCAAACAAATATGCTTTTTCAGTTTTCTGTCCTAAGATCTGCTGGAATGTCAAATTGCTATGAATAAATTTATTTCTTCTAGTGTCATTTTGTGACTATATATTGTACGAAGTTATGAATTGAGCTGAATATATCAAGTATTATGCAACTTCTAAGCTATTATATGTCGATTCGTGGAGAATCAGAGAAACAAATATGCTTTTTTAGTTTTATGTCCTAAGATCTGCTGCAATGTCAAATTGCTATGAATAAATTTATTTCTTCTAGTGTCATTTTGCGACTATATATTGTACAAAGTTATGAATTGAGCTGAATATATCAAGTATTATGCAACTTCTAAGCTATTATATGTCGATTCGTGAAAAATCAGACAAACAAATATGATTTTTCAGTTTTTTGTCCTAAGATCTGTTGCAATGTCAAATTGCTATGAATAAATTTATTTCTTCTAGTGTCATTTTGTGACTATATATTGTACAAAGTTATGAATTGAGCTGAATATATCAAGCATTATGCAACTTCTAAGCTATTAATATGTCGATTCGTGAAGAATCAGACAAACAAATATGCTTTTTCAGTTTTTTGTCCTAAGATCTGCTGCAATGTCAAATTGCTATGAATAAATTTATTTCTTTTAGTGTCATTTTGCGACTATATATTGTACAAAATTATGAATTGAGCTGAATATATCAAAGTATTATGCAACTTCTAAGCTATTATATGTCGATTTGTGGAAAATCAGACAAACAAATATGCTTTTTCAGTTTTCTGTCCTAAGATCTGCTGCAATGTCAAATTTAAATTGCTTTGAATAAATTTATTTTTTCAGTTTTCTGTCCTAAGATCTGCTGCAATGTCAAATTCAAATTACTATGAATAAATTTATTTCTTCTAGTGTCATTTCGCGACTATATATTGTACAAAGTTATGAATTAAGCAATTTTCTGTCCTAAGATCTGCTTTAAACAGTGTGGCAAGGAGAGATCATATATAGATGTTAAGTTTACTCTCTATGACCCTGTATACTGTAAAAAGGGGAATGGAACAAACAGATTGTTTACCCTTTGTAGACTGTACTAAGGAGAATTGATTTTAAATCTAATAAGGGGAATGGAACAAACAGATTCTTTACCCTTTGTAGACTGTACTAAGGAGAATTGATGTTAAATTTACTCTCTCTGACCCCATACATTCATTCTACTATGTAAACTTGCTATTCCACCTGCGATTGATATATTAATGTACTTTCTAATATAATCACAGAAGATATTTCTGCTACTAGATGAATTGATAGGCATATAGTATCACTGCTAAAAATCTTTAATTTAATATTAGTGTTTGTGTAGGGGCCGCGCGAACGCGAGCCCCCTCTGTCACAAATTATGACGTGCACTCTCCACAATGGGAGATGCTAGAAACAGCCCCCTTCCTTGTGCAATGAAGGTGCTCTCTCTAGGCCATCGGCCTTCCTGATCACCGATCGACCCCGCCCAGGTAAGTATGCTTCAAATATCCCCTTCTCCTTCTTCTTCTACTCCCTCCACTCCATCAGTTTCTTCTCCTCACGCATGTGGGATCACCATCAGACATACATGCCTCTAATTCATCTAAACAAATACCAGTTCTGTCCCTACATGTATTAGAGTGCGGAAAAAATAACAATCCACTCCTTGAACGACAATTTGAATTCAACTCAATTCTTTTACTTTATCACTACTAACAGATTTTATTTCAGAAGCTATTCCAAATGCATTCATTGATTCTTTTGCTATTGGAGTGGTGCTCGTAGCGGTAATGATCTGCTCAATTTGTTAACTACAGGTATGGTAAATTTCAGCTGGGTTTTTTCTTACTACCCAAGCACCAATTAATTAGTTTCAGAAAGTATTATTATGCTAAGATATCTCTATTTACATGATCGTAAGAGGTCATTTTTTCATTATCATTTTTGGGGTCGCCTCTGATATTTGTACTTTTTCGAATTCTTAGCACTAGAATTGGTATTCAGTAGGAGTTTCATGTTGGTTGTTGGATGAGCCCAAAAATTTTTTGGCTCTCTTGGCATTGTATGTGTAATACTGGTATAACCATTTTCTGCTTTGTATATTATATTCTTGAGGCTTAGGCGGAGTAATGAGAAAGACTCAAAATTGATTTGATATTTCTTTAAATTTTATAAATTACTTCACAGTTATAGAAATATATGAACAATGTTCTGATTTGTATTTTCATTTTCTTTTGTGATGAGACTACTTGATAGGCTGGCGTTCAATAGCATTTGCTGAAATGTGCTTATTTTGTGAATAGTTAAACTATATACTGTCATGGAAACTCGTTAAATTTCTTATCACATCTAATTTTTGGTTATGATTTTTAGATTTCCACAAAGTAAATAGTTGAGGGGGTTATGATGGCACATGCACAAAAATGTAGAATTCATATTATAATTGTATGCTCTACTAATCCTAGTTCATCCTGTGTTGATTACCAGCCTGAGATGTCTTACTGTAGGGTTTTTCATTTTTGGGTTGGGATTTGGGTCTAGGCATTGATTTAAATAAAATTTAATGTTTTTTTGTGCATGTCTTGGTCTTTAAGTATGTTATATATTTGCAGTTGTTCTATATATTTTAATGATTTTCTATTCATATTGGATTGGTCAAGTCACCCCATGACTTGTGGTGCCCTGCTTCTAGTTCCCACATGGTGTTACAATTGAATCTTGTGTCTATCCTAGTTCAATTTTAATAGTGTTTTCATGATAGCCCACATAGATCTTGAACTCTAATGCTATAATCCTCCACTCCAAAGCCTAATTCATATTTATATGACACCAATATTCATAATTCAAAACCTATTGAAGAACCCATGCACTTTGCTTTATTTTGTTCATTGACCTACACCAATTGGATATCCTCCAACTTGAAGAACATGCCCTAATTCCTCACACTATGATTACTAGCTTAGTGCTTTGTCCTTATCACTGACTACATGTGAGCACCTTTTCTCTTTGCACATGGTCATGTTGGCTCCTCATTAATCACCTCTTCAATTATGCTCAATATTCCTTTTGCCGCATGTTACTCTCCCATTGGTGGTGCATAGAAGTTAATCATCCCATGCATAACTTCTCTTTGGCCAGTGTGCACATGATGTTAGATCCTTCCCTATCACATGTGGATCATTTATCTCTCAATTAGAAATCAGCCCAAGTCCAAGTGCAATTGTCTTGAGATTTTGTGTGGATATCTTGGTGTTTTATCACCCACCATGTGTTGCCTTTGGCACGGGAAAGTTTATTTAATCAATGTGGCTTGTACCTTGCTAATTATGATGAATTATTGTATTACGTATGGTAGACACATTTATTTTCTGGTGGGGCCAAATTATCTTTTTTGTGTAGTAATTATCCAACAACATGAAGCAACATGGCATCCAATTGGTGAGTAGGCATTCTTTTGAGAGTGTGGTTATATATTGTGCCAAGCAGTGTCATAGTGTCATGGGACATTCTATGTGGTAATGTAAATTTTATTTTGATGGAATCAATGATATTTATTGGTCACAAGGACCAATGGTGGGCTTGCTTACCTTTCAATGTGATGAGGATGCATGGCTTCATTTTTAAGGGTAGCAGTTAATCCCACTCCAATGGCTGATACATTTGGGTGAGCATTTATTTTGAGTTTTGTGGGCTCACCACATGATATGGGACCGATCTATGCATTTTTTGGAACTTCTTTATTGCACTTGACCTTTTATGTTCCTATGTGATGGCATTGTAGCTTGTTTCCTTTCTCTCAAGTATCACCATGTGTCTTGTTGCCTTCTTATTCAATACGCCCCAATCTTCATCATGGATGATGGAATTTTCTCCTCATCCATACAATGATGTTGGTGATTGGTGTGTGGCCTCTTCCTATTGGTGTGTTGGGTATGTGCAGGATCATGATGGGCCAAAAAGTGGCAATGAGAAAAAATCACGTTTTGAATCGGTTCAAAAACGCGGAAATGGCCAAGTTGACTTTTCTAGGTTCGGGTGTCAGTACTTCTACCCAAACCTAAAACCAAAGCTAGTTTCCACAAATCGGATATCCAATCCAAATCGGATATCCGATTTGTGGAAAGTGTATTTAAAAAAACAGCCGACTCTAAAACTTCATTTCTCACAGTTTGACGCGGGCGCAAAAGGAAAAACCCCAATTCGATATCCGCTCTGATCCGATATCCGATTTGAAAGGTATGTATTTGTTTTTTTCAATCTTGTAATCGATTTTTCAATAGATTCTCTTAAGTTTAAGTAGGTTTTATTAAAAAAAATTCAAAAATACGGTTTTCTATTGATGTTTTTAAAAAACTAGAGTTTACATTGATTTTTTATTAAAAGTTAATGTTTTGAAATAGATCTTGATTAAAAATTAGTGTTGTTGATGTATTTTTATCAAAAATAAGAGCTTGTTATTGATTTTTGTGAAAAAGTATGGTTTTTTTTGGATTTTTATCAAAAACTAGGGTTTTTTTACAATAATTTCATTTATATTGTGTAATTTCAATTAGTTTAATTAGTTTTTAACTTTAATAAGGTATTATGGCTATGAATGTAAATCCACAAATGCCAAATGCTCCACCACCTCCACAGCCACCAATTGAAGACTTAATTGGTGAAAAATTGGGGCAATTGAGGGGCATTTGTGAAATTTATCAGACAATGCCTCAATTGAGAGATATGACAAACACGTTGAAAGAAATAATTAAAAATATAGAAACCCTCTCCACCCAACATAATTCCTTTCATTCGTGGCGAGAAGACATGAGGGAATATTATCGATGTGGATTGTCTTACGATGATGTGAAAGAACTCCAAATAACCAAAGCCCAAATAGCCTCTTTATTCATTGACCGCCACACCGGTTTGCCAGTGAATGTTAATAAAACAAAACTTTCCATAAAATGGTGCATGCATGGGGACATTGTAGCTAACTTTTGGGATCGTTGGTGTATGGTTTTTGATAAACCACTGAACAATAATTCTGACATACCATTTTACTTTATTAAAAAATTATATGTTGAGTTTGTGTTAGGGCATCATGTCAATTACTTTGACATTAACCCTTCCAGGGCGTCGGTGGAGGTATGCCCCATTATAGACCAGGGGTAGTTAGAGTAGTCCCGCACCCAAATGTTCCCCTTCCTCCCCTTCCTCCCCCACCTCCAATATATCATCCATAGATTATTGAGGATGCATCCACACAGACTATTCAGGCTATTCACTCTTTGAGTGGTCATTTGGTTTTGCATGCTTCTACAGTAGCTTAGCCACATTTTGGTTATGTTGGTGAAAGCTCGAGTGTTGCTGCATCCTCCTCCTCAGGTCCACATATTTGTGTACCACATACTTGCACTATGTGCCGCCAGATATGCTTGGGTCCTCTTGTACAGCCCGCTGAGCATCCCTTGGAAACTTCTGATTATGACCTCCATGATGTGGACATTATAGATTAGTCGCAGGGGAGTGGAGCGCACCCTACAGAGTCCTCTCCTGCTAGAGAGGGAGATGCTGGAATAGTGACATAGGTAAGATTTAAGTTGTAATTTCATAACTTGCATTTGTTTTTAAATGAATATTAATAAGAGATAGTATCAAGTACTAATATTTATTTACATGGTCTATTTAATAGTTGATGTCTGAGGAGGAGCTCACACGGATGACTGATAGCACCTTTAGGGCCATTTCATTTGGCTTGGACACACACGCAATATATATTTTCGCACTCACTCGTTTACATTTTATATTATATACCTGTTTGTCATTTGAATTGTCATTAATGAAATTATATAATAACTTATATGTTTATCTTATTTTTTTCCTTTAGGAAATACCCAGTGTGAGTGAGGTACAACCTTGTCTAGACTTATGAGGTGCAAATCTAGATAAGGGGAAGGTAATTAAACTCAAATTGGATTGAATTAAGATTTTTAAGATCTTATATTGATTATACATACGTCGACATAGAATTGTAGTTTCATATGTACTTGTCAATTTTATTTACAGGCAATTATGAGCTTTACAGATATGTTGACAAGGGACACACCATCTAAAGGAGTAGTTATTGGAACACCTCAAAGAGTAGGTGTTGAAACACCTCAAGGAGATAAAGAAAAAGATCAACCTAAAGAGGTACATGTGCTTATTTTATTTTGTGTTTGGTAAATAAGTTCTTATTACCAATAATCATATGCTAACTTGGATCAATTTTATGTTTTTGTTCACATATATAGATTGGCATTTCAAAAGTTGATTTGGTATATTCTAGAACTCTTGACCCTTTGAAGAGACGTATATTTCAGGTAATCAAGATTTCAATTTTAGAGTTCAATTAAAATTCAATGTATATTGATTTTGATGTTAATTATTCAATTTTAAATTATATAGTATAACTAATCTCAATTGTGGTTTGAATTTTTTTTGTGTAGCTACCTTCAGAACCAACGAGTGCTTCAAAGAGGCTCCATTTTGATGATCCACCAATAGTTTAGGATGAGATAGACATTTTGTCATGTAAATTTTGAATACACATTGAAATGGCATATGCCACATTTTGTAAAACTTTGTTTGAGTTGGTGTCGATGCCATTTTTATATATGGACATACACTTGATTATTGGATAATTTGATATATAGAAGTTGACAATCGAAATTTAATTTGTTCCTCATGTGCATGATTAAACTCTTTGAAAATTTTATTTTGAGCAATGGTTATATATCAATGTACAATAGCTTAAAACTGAATGGTTATATTATGTAGTTTATATTTATATCGCTGATTACATTGCATTACACATCTTTCAAACTCAAATCATTAATTCATATTGCATAACTAACAACTAGATGTTCATAGATGAAAATTTTTCAATTACAATATAGTTCTTACAAAGTCAACCTAAGCAATTATGCAATTACTTCACATTGCATAACTAAAAACTATGAGCAGTTGTCAATTGCATTCGTTTGTCATTGAATTCTATAAGACCACATTTCTTTGAAGCTTTTTTTCAAATAGTCCACTACCTTGTCTATGCTACCACATTTTTCATACATGATAGCGATCACATTAAGTTGTAATAAATTAAATGATAGCCTATGGCTATTTAATTTATACTCATTTTATTTAAATGGACGAGGTAGACCTTCCTTGATGTTATTTTGTAATTTATTATTTTCAAGAGAGGCCGACCTCCTTGAAGAGTCACCTTATTTTGTATAAATACGAGGTGATGTTTGTTCATTTCCTCAATCAAGTTCATTCAGCATAATTTGCAATCCAAGCAAAAGTTTGCACTTGAGTAGCAATGCTTCATCTTGCAGTAGCAGGCCGATTTCAAGGAGAATCATATTCGATTGTATCTTTGCATCTACGACAGGTGCTATTATTCATTGTATCAAATTCAACCGTGAGTTGGGCCTGAGTTGTAAGCAAATTTCTTGTTGTGTTTATTGTCTTATGTGTTTCATTTTTTGAGTGCTTTCAGTTGTATTATCTGATCTCTAAGTTGAAGATAGCGAGAGAAATGGTCATATTGTTGATGACAAAGATTTGACCATGTTGGCTCTTAATGGTCTTCCTTCATCTTGGGAGTCTTACATTCAAGGAATCAATGTGAGATCGAAACTTCCCAAGTTTGATCGGTTGAGGGCTCACTGTATTCAAGGGGAGTCAAGGTTGGTTGCGAGAGGTATTGGACGAAGCCCTACAAATGAAGACATTCATGTTCTTTCCGCTCAATCTTCGAAGAAGGAAGGAAAAGGAGGAAAGAAAAGATGCTTCAAGAGGAATGGAGATAAGGGTCAGATGGTGCTCCTGCATTCAAAAAGAAGTGGGACCTCTATCATGTTTACTGGGATATGATTTGCTCAAAGTCTGTCAACTTGGATTTAACATTGGTAGCTCCGCAAACCTATTTAGAATAGAGTGATCTAAAGAGGACATCCCTAAATTTCAAACTCGTACGACCCAACAGATTGCTCCAACACGTCTAGATGGGTACATTTACGCTAGGTATGGTTCTCTCTTGCACCCAAATATGTCAAATCACTCCGAGCTGCATCGAAGCGGCGTTTTCCCTTAAGAGTCCAAAGTCCTAAAAGATAGCAAACTTTGACAGACTATTTTTTGAAAACCATGATGCTTACAGACTCTTCATCTGAGGATATGGGATCTTGTTGAGACCATCTACAATAACCTCTCTCAATTTTTTCTATCTTGAAGGCGTTTTCCCGTGGTGATGAGTTTTCAGTTGAGGGAAAAGTTGCCAAATGTAAGCAGTGTAAAGTTGCAAAGTGGTGCAACTTTCATTCTCGAACTCGTACGACCTAATGAACTATTCCAACACGTCTGGATGGGTACGTTTATGCTAGGTATGGTTCTCTCTTGCACCCAGATACGTCGAATCGCTCCGAGCTGCATCGGAGCAGCGTTTTCCCTTAAGAGTCCAAATTGCTAAAAGGCAGCAAACTTTGATGGACTATTTCTCAGAAACCGTGATGCTTACAGAATCTTCTTCTGAGGATATGGGATTGTGTTGAGACCATCTACAATAACCTCTTTTGGTTTTTGCTATCTCGAAGGTGTTTTCCCGTGGTGATGAGTTTTCAGTTGAGGGAAAAGTTGTCAGATGCAAGCAGTGTAAAGTTGCAAAGTGGTGCAACTTTCATTCTCAAACTCGTAAGACCCAACAGACTATTCCAACACGTCTGGATGGGTATGTTTACGCTAGGTATGGTTCTCTCTTGCACCCAGATATGTCGAATCGTTCCAAGCTGCATCAGAGTGACGTTTTCCCTTAAGAGTCCAAAGTGCTAAAAGACAAAAAATTTTGACAGACTATTTCTCAAAAACCATGATGCTTATAGACTCTTCGTCTGAGGATATGGAATTGTGTTGAGACCATATACAATAACCTCTCTTGGTTTTTTCTATCTTGAAGGCGTTTTCCTGTGGTGATGAGTTTTAAGTTGAGGGAAAAGTTGCCAAATGCAAGCAGTGTAAAGTTGCAAAGTGGTGCAACTTTCATTCTCGAACTCGTACGACTCAATGGACTATTCCAACACATCCATATGGGTATGTTTACGCTAGGTATGGTTCTCTCTTGCACCCAGATACGTCGAATCGCTCTGAGCTGCATCGGAGCAACGTTTTCCCTTAAGAGTCCAAAGTGCTAAAAGGCAGCAAACTTTGACGGACTATTTCTCGAAAACCATGATGCTTACAAAATATTCGTCTGAGGATATGGGATCATGTTGAGACCATCTACAATAACCTCTCTCATTTTTTGCTATCTCGAAGGCGTTTTCCTGTGGTGATAAGTTTTTAGTTGAGGGAAAAGTTGCCAAATGCAAGCAGTGTAAAGTTGCAAAGTGGTGCAACTTTCATTCTCAAATTCGTATGACCCAATAGACTATTCCAACACGTTCGAATGGGTACATTTTTGCTAGGTATGGTTCTCTCTTACACCCAGATACATTGAATCGCTCCGAGCTGCATCGGAGCGGCGTTTTCCCTGAAGAGTCCAAAGTGCTAAAAGGTAGCAAACTTTGATGGACTATTTCTTAGAAACCATGATGCTTATAGACTCTTCATCTGAGGATATGGGATCGTGTTGAGACCATCTAAAATAACCTCTCTCAGTTTTTGCTATCTCGAAGGTGTTTTCCCGTGGTGATGAGTTTTCAGTTGAGGGAAAAGTTGCCAAATGCAAGCAGTGTAAAGTTGCAAAGTGGCGCAACTTTCATTCTCGAACTTATACGACCCAATAGACTATTCCAACACGTCCGGATGGGTATGTTTATGCTAGGTATGGTTCTCTATTGCACCCAGATATGTCGAATTGCTCCGAGCTGCATCGGAGCAGCGTTTTCCCTTAAGAGTCCAAAGTGCTAAAAGGCAGCAAACTTTGATAGACTATTTCTCAGAAACCGTGATGCTTACAGACTCTTCGTCTGAGGATATGGGATTGTGTTTAGACCATCTACAATAACCTCTCTCGGTTTTTGCTATCTTGAAGGCGTTTTCCCGTGGTGATGAGTTTTCAGTTGAGGGAAAAGTTGCCAGATGCAAGCAGTGTAAAGTTGCAAAGTGGTGCAACTTTCATTCTTGAACTCGTACGACCCAACGGACTATTCCAACACATCTAGATGGGTACATTTACGCTAGGTATGGTTCTTTCTTGCACCCAGATATGTTGAATCGCTCCGAGCTGCATCGGAGCGGTGTTTTCCCTTAAGAGTCCAAAGTGCTAATGTCAATGAAATGTGGGGGCATAAATATTTAAGGTTGGATCAAGATTATGCAAGTCCTAGCTCTTGCCCAATCAACTTGAATCAATTACATGGAAAATTCACAATGAACTTTTTACTTTTTTATTTTTCGAAAAAGTGGCAAGCCACTGTAATTTGTTATATATAAATAGGAGATATTACAAACCCTAGTTCAAACGAGCATACCGACAAGAAAGAACTAGGAAGAAAACCTCCGGTTGTAGCTCAATTAAGTACAATGGCAGAAATTTGAACCGTATTTCAAAAAACATCACTGGATATAGATTATGCCTATACATAGTTATGACCTTTTTACATTGTTTCACATTTCAAAATTCAATTTTTACAAAATTTGCCTATTTGAGGCATTCAAGAGACAGTCTTCCACAAGAGTAGTATGTTGCCGTTTTCGAGTGACAAGCACTTGTACAAACCATCAAGGTAGCAACTAAACTACATACAATAGAAAATATGCTTAGAATAACCAATCGATATTATTGTAATTTGTTACATACCTCTCTGAAAGGATCAGAGTTGCCTATTGTTGCAGTAGGTCCATGAGCAATCATGCCAGGAATATTGCAAAATTCGTCAAATGATAAATCTATATTGTAACAACAAAAAATATGCTTAGACTAACAAATCCATATTAATCTAAACATACTGAATGATGATGAATTGGTAATGAAAACTATAAAAGATGCTTTGAATAACCAATCTATATTAAAGTAATACGTCACATACCTCTTTGAAAGGATCAGAGTTGGCTATTGTTGTAGCAGGTCCATGATCAATCATGCCACGAATATCGCAAAATTTGTCAAATGATATATCTATATTATTACAACAAAAAAAAGGCTTAAGCATTGTACTTTCCATTCTTGAATATGCTATTCAAGTGTGCCTGAAGGGTCATCTCTTTGCTTAAGAGTATCCAATATTGCTTCATGATCAACATTACTAAGTGTCCATAGTTGTTTTGTCTTTGGTTTGGCAAGATGCTTCAACAACTTAACATTTTTTTCTATAACAAGGTGTGAATACATGAGAATGGTTTTGTGTTTCTCATAGTCTTCAAATGCAGGTATGCCATTCTTTCTAATCATGTGCGCAACCAAGTTCCTGCAACCACAACTGAACCTGTAGGATACACAAACCCATCATCATCTTCCATCGATTGTGTTAGCTTGTGCTTTACCCACACACATCGAGCCAACCAATATTTTGATCTCTCTTCATTCCCCTACGGTGCAACAACTGCAAAAACATGTCCTGGATGTAGTAGATCTGAAAGCCGGTCGTAATCGAGTGAACTTTCCATTGTGTAATTTGTCATGGATATAGTTTGAGATAAAGGAGTTAGATACTTTGGAACCCATGTATCCACCCACTCACACTGAATACAACTCTGACAAAAACAATCCAACTGTCATGTCCAAATGGTCCATGTGCTTGCATCTGAGCTTCGAAATGAATGCATCTTTGAAGAATCTTTGATTGTATGACAATCCAATCTACCTCCCATTGTACCCTCCTCAACCAACCAAAAGAATCTGTGCACTGTTGAATCAAGTGTCCCTCCTTGTGACAATGCTGAACTACACCAATCAACAATAGAACGTGCATCAGTGAATTTTTCTCCTAAAATCTTCAATTGCTCCTTAACTAGAGCTCTTTTTACACATGCACTTGCTCCATCATGCTCCCCTTTCCCATGCCCAGCTTCAAAAAAACTTTAAATATTAGGTACACCCCTCTCTACATGCATTCTACTCAACCAATAAAAAATACGAGCATTCTTGAATTGACCTGTACAGTTATCTGACCAAATGAGATGTCGACCCAGTGCTATATCATGCTCCGGCAAGAACTCAAAAAAAATCTTGAAACAATGTTGGACACACTCGGACGAGTGAGATCTATCATCACTCATATAAAAATGATACTCTCTAATAATCTTTCGATCCTCCTCTGTACTATCAGGTGCATGTCTAAACGTTATGTGGACAAAAATAGCAATCTGAATGGAATTGTAATATTGAGATTGTACCTCGTTTTGTGGTTGCAATGTGTAGTTTTCAGCAAAATCAACCACTAATATAATAGTGCCAATCGGAAAAGAGTCCTTACATATCCTAAATTGTTGATCCAACCACTGAGACCTATGACTATGCCTTGCATATTTGTACAAAAGATTGTCCTTAAAATCTGAAATAAAATCAGCAACACTGCATTCTTTTGTAACCAACTCACATCTAGAACCTTCACCTCCACTCAGCAAAGTATATTTGACTATCTCATATCTCTTTTTCTCAACAAGATTCTTTCCAAATTCATGTTCGCAACCCTCATGAAAACATTGAACAAACTTTGACAAGCCACCACATTGTGAGCACTTAGCATTTAAACAATCATTTCTATAGAAAAAGGAACCATCCTCCCTAGAACATAAAAATAGATCTAGCAAGTCTCTTGATGATTTCGGAAGATGCATTGCACCACACTCCTGCAACATTTCATTAGTATGCAAAGTAGAACGGATATAGCATAATAGTTCATGGTACATTGAAAACTCCACATGGTATTTGCAACAACAAGTATTACGAATCTTAAGAGGCACACAATAAAATGGCTTCAAACCTTCAAAAGTTCTTTGCAAGATTTCCATATTTGGATGTGTTTGATTAAATTTGTTGAACAACATTGTTCGGCTTGATTCCAAGAAATGTTTAGGATGCGGTGTACGGTCTCGACTGCCAATTCTTAACTTTAAAACATCCTTTGCATTGGGTGATACTCTAGAGTTATCATGCCAAAATTGTTGAATTACCTGCTTTACATTATCGGTTAGCTTCTTATCAACACGTGTAAGCCTTCCAACAAAAGCCCATGTATCAAACTGAGGAGGATCATCTATTCTTTCTCTTCTTGCAAGTGCTCTATCCAAAGTTTTATGATTTAAGTCAAAATCAATACAAGTTTGTCTCATAAAGCGAGCCTTTTTCAACTGATGGCTTACTAGGGCAGTGGTAATGACTCTCCGAGCAGCTCTCTTATCTTTTTCCTATTTATTTTTTCCAATAGACTTGAGAGCATTAAAAAGATTTTTGACAATAATAGAATTTTTTTCGGTCCTCTTGTTCAGACGAATCTTCAATTTGGCTAGCAAAGGTCTCATCTTTTACATCTTTAACAATTGTACAAAAAGTTGGCATTGCTCGGTCAATATCTTATCACTAAAATA
>VCHN02003875.1:0-13142 GCA_007115665.2 Sequoiadendron giganteum
GGTGAATTCCAAAGACTATTTGTGATGGTGACAGGGATCTCAGAAAGAAGGCTGATCATATTGTTCATTGAGGGTCTTTTTGAGCCCATGAAAGGTTGGATAAAAGCATTTGATCCACCTACTTTACCGGAAGCAATGAGGAAAGCTCGCAGCATGGAGCTGGCTACACCTCGTAAGCCATTTGGCTCAAAACCTACTACCTCATACACGAAGAATAAATCAGATCCAAAGAAGGCTGATAATGCAGATCAAAAGAAGAAATTTACAGCCCCTTTTGATCGAGAAACAATGAATGATTTACCAAGAAGGAAACTTTGTTTTTACTGCAAAGGTCCGTATGACTTTAATCATGACTATCCCCTCAAACCCAAAGGGCAAAACAAGCACATGGAGTGGTTTTATGAGGGAGAAGCATTGACTGATTTTTCTGATCAGCAAGCTCCAATTTATGATACAGATGGAGAAGAGTCAGAAAATGAGGCAGAAATTGTAGTGGAAACAGAACTAAAGGAGGCTCATATGTCTAGCATGCAGAAAGAGGGTTCTTTCAGACTCCGTGGGATCCTAGCTGGTCAAAGGGTCATATCTCTTCTAGATACAGGTGCAACCCACAACTTCATCGATTCACGATTAGTGGAGAAGCGTGGAATTCAAACTCAGCAGTTTGAAGGCATACGTGTGAAGGTTGCAGATGGATACACTCTCCACTGTGAGAGGATGATACCTGACTTGCCTTTGAAACTTAACAATTTTGAGTTCAAGGCAGATTTTTATGTTGTAAACATGGGAGGAACGGATATAGTTCTTGGCATGAAGTGGCTTCATGCAATAGGAGAGTTCATGCTTAACTTGCGTGACATGGAGATGAAATTCAACATTGATGGCACAAATCATATTCTAAAAGCCATCAAGGACAGCAACCTTAGAGAAATTTCACTCCGGAGAATGGAACGTTTGATTCGTAATGATATGGTAGAGTGGGCTGCTGAGTGCAAGCTAATGCCTTCACAGTTGGAGCAGCAAGCTTCTTCTTACCATCCAAATGTGCAGGAACTTCGAATCAAACATGCGAAGGTGTTCAATGCAATTCCACCAGGCAGACCTCCTGATAGAGGTATTGAGCATATTATAGAGCTGGATGAGGGCACGAAACCGATTATGATTACTCCTTACCGGCACCCCAAGCGTTTAAAAGATGAGATTGAGAAAACTATTAAGGAGCTTTTAGCTATGGGGCACATTAGGCCGAGTAAGTCACCCTTTGCTTCATCAGTTGTTTTGGTGAAGAAAAAGGATGGTACACTCAGGATGTGTATTGACTACAAAATGCTCAATAGGAAGACAATAAAGAACAGGTATCCTATCCCCCGGATAGATGAGTTGATAGACGAGCTTCATGGAGCTTGCTACTTCTCAAAGATTGATTTGAGAACAGGTTATCACCAGATCAGAGTCCAAGAGGAGGACATAGAGAAACCTGCGTTCAGATGTCAGTGTGGACACTTTGATTTCTTGGTTATGCCATTGGGTTAACCAATGCTCCAGCCACGTTTCAGTCTACAATGAACAGGGTTTTCCATCCTCACTTGAGGAAATTTGTATTGGTGTTCTTCGACGACATCCTGGTTTATAGCAAATCATGGGAGGAACACATGGTTCACTTGGATGAGGCACTGAGTATACTTGACAGGGAGTCCTTGTACGCCAAGGAGTCCAAGTGTGCTTTGGGCATGGCAAAGCTTTTATATCTGGGACACATCATCAGCGGTGCAAGAGTCACCATGGATCCAGAGAAAGTTCGAGCCATCATCAATTGGCCTACACCTGAGACATTGACACAGCTCAGGGGATTTGTAGGATTGTGTGTCTTCTATCGTCGGTTTGTTAGTGGGTTCTCGCGGCATGCTGCGCCACTAACTGATCTGACTAAGAAGGGTGCTTTTGTGTGGACACCATTGGCACAAGCGTGCTTTGAGAAGTTCAAACTTCTCATGACTACGTGTCCAGTTTTGGCTCTACCGGACTTCACTAAACCCTTTGAGTTACATTGCGATGCCAGTGGTGAGGGTATTGGTGCAGTTATCATGCAGGATCGACACCCTATAGCTTTCGAGAGCAGAAAGCTAAGAGGTCCTGAACGGAGTTATAGTATCTATGATAAGGAAATGTTGGCCATCATGCACGCCATGGCCAAATTCAGGCAATACTTGATTGGTTGTAAATTCACTATGAAAACCGATCATAATAGTCTGAAGCATTTTCTTGGACAGCGAGATCTTAATGAAAGGCAACAAAAATGGGTCAGCAAGCTTCAGTCCTACGATTTTGACATCTCCTATGTCAAGGGCACTCAGAATGTGGTTGCTGATGCTTTATCTCGCCATCCTCACTTGAGCTCTATTACACTGGTTTCAGAGGACTGGAGACATCTGATAGTAGCAGAGTATGCTAAGGACCCATGGGCTTCTAGCATAGTAGATGGATCAGTACAGGATGACAGGTATACACTTGTAGATGACCTTATCATCTACAAAGGGAGGATTTTATTGGTCCCAGGTTCTGAGATGAGGGACAGGGTTTTGAGGTCATTCCATGATTCACCCATGGCAGGACATCCCGGTTACTTTAAGACCTATAGGCAGGTACGGGAGAGATTCTCTTGGAAGGGTCTCAAGTCTTATGTTCTCCAGTATGTCAGGGAATGTCTTGTTTGTCAGCAGAACAAGCAAAAGCACACATACCCTGCAGGTTTACTCCAGCCGCTTCCTATTCCTGAGAGGAAGTGGGATTGTTTGTCCATGGACTTCGTCACGAGCTTGCCAAAAGCTCAAGGGAAGGACAGTATTTTCGTGGTGGTAGATCGATTGACGAAATATGCACACTTTTTCGCAATCAGGCTTCACGGTTTGCCTCGCAGTATAGTCAGTGACAGGGACAGCAGGTTTATGAGTAACTTCTGGTAGGAGTTATTCAAACTTTGCGGGACAGAGCTCACCCCGAGTACCAGCTACCACCCCCAGACAGATGGGCAGACTGAGATCGTCAACAAATGGGTGGAAGGGTACTTGCGAAATTATAGTTCAGGGCAGCAGAAGGCATGGGTGAGGTGGTTATACCTTTGTGAGTATTGCTACAATACCAACCATCACATGAGCATCCAGATGACACCTTACCGAGCATTATATGGATATGATGCTCCGAGCTTTCTAGACTTATTGCTGAGTGACAGTAGAGTTCCCAGTGTTGGTGATTTATTACAGGAGAACCAGGATATTATGAGAGCACTTAGGGAAAATATACAGAAAGCCCAAAATCAGCAAAAGCAATATGCTGATCAGAGACGAGTAGAGCAGTCTTTCGAGATCGATGATTTGGTGTACCTGATGCTTCAGCCTTATAGGCAGTCCACCCTTCGTAAGAAGGGCTCCAAGAAACTTAAGCCGCGATACTATGGGCCGTTCAGAGTTGTCAGACGTGTCCGTCAAGTGGCTTATGAGTTAGATCTTCCGGTGGACAGTAGGGTTCACAACGTGTTCCATGTGTCGTGTCTCAAAAAGGCGTTGGGACAACACGTAATTCCTTCTATTGATTTGCCACCCCTGGATGATGAGGGGAAACTGGTTTTGATACCTGAGACCATTCTGGACTCCAGAGAGCATCATCTTCGGAGGCGGGCTATCAGGGAATACTTGGTTAAGTGGAGGGATCTACCAGCAGAGGATGCTACTTGGGAGAGCGACAGTATTCTTCCGCATCCGGCTTTGAGTTTGCTTGTGGACAAGCAAATTCGGGGAGGGCGAGCTGTGATGTCCCCTCGCTAGACAGTTCTCGGGAACAGTGTGTTAGCCCTTTATTGGACCCTTGTGGGCTAGCCAGATTGGTTAGAGGGTCAGTGATACTTTCTGGAGAGTTTGATCGTTTTGGTTTTCAGAGCTCAGTGACTGGTTCACAGTTGGGGTTGGCATTTCAGGAGTCCACAGCTTCTGACGGCACGGGAATATTCTGAGTTTTGAGCGAGTTATGGAATTTTAAGTGATTAAGTTAATTATTTAACTTAATGCCTTTTTTATTAAAGTCACATCGACTTTAATATATTTTATATCACTTAAAATGTTCAAAAGGGGATTTAATATTTTAATGACTTAAAATATTAAAAAAGGTGCGCTCAAGTATTAAGTGGAAACTATTGAAAAAGACTTAATACAATATTAAAAGATTTTAATGATTGAAAAAGGCGTATTTTTCTTGAAATGCGTGCCATTTGGGTATAAAGCATTTCTCTGGCAATAGAAAATCATCTTTTGACAATTTCACTTTGCCTTGTGCCATTTTCTCCTGTGCATTCTCCTGTGACCAGGGTTTGAACATTTGTCCATTGAGGAACGATAACTCTTTAGTGTGAGTGCTTTTGAGGCTGTGAAAGATCAGCTGAATCAGTACAGTTGAGAGCTTCACACAGAGGTTCTACAGATACAGACAGAGGTTTTATATATTCAGATTTCTTATTGTTTGCAAATAAATGAGGGTTTCTTCATCATGAGGCGTCCTCTTCAGCAACTCTTCAGTTATCATCTTTGTTTCTTCAGCAGTTGACTTGGCCGCACTTTTTGCCTTGGGTTTTGTGCTTCTCTGGAAAAGGCGTGTGAAGGGAACTTGATAAAACGCCTTCCTCTTTGCTCTTCTTTGTGCTTCTACTTTGGCGTCTACTACTACCAGGCCATTGTATCTCATTTCTGAGTGGGAGAATCCAAATCTGGAGCTTGGGCGAGCTTATTTGCTTGAATTCTTCATTTCCGGCTGTCAAACTGGCTTATATCTTTAATTAAATAATCTGGAGATATTTCGGTATGTTTATCATTCTCAATCTATTTGTTGGAGTTAAATAATATCTTCTGTACTTTCTTTTTGAAGAAATTAGAGCAAATTCACATTTTATGAGCAATTATGATGTGCGCCCCTTCTCTTTTGTCTATCAAACATTCTCTAAAAAATTAAATAACACATAAAGACTTAAGAAAATAAGGGTTTTGAGCTGAGAGCCAGCAGGGCTCATCACAAAATACGCCCGCGACTCGAGGTTGATGATCACCGAGTATGGTGATAATAATGAAGTATTGTTTGCAAAGTCTGACCTGGGCTCATACAAGCCAGTCAAGCAAGAGGTCCTCATGTTGCAGAATGTAAATCAAGAGAAACCCTTGGAATGTACGTCCTCCTCTACTAAAGTATTGATTGAAGATGACTCAGGCGATGGTGAGGGGATGTTTGAAAATTTTAGAAACTTTGTGCTGAGAAGTGTCAAGCAAAAGGTGGAATTAGGGAAGAATGTTTCCATCAGCAGTATGTTAATGCCCAATTGGTGCAGGATCCATGAAGCGTTCCATCCAGAATTCACATGCGCCATGTGCAAAATGGCCATAGAACAAGTTTCGAAGAGAATTCCACAAGTTTCTCTAGTAGAAGAACTAGAAAAGGCAAATGAGAGAAAAGACTCCCTGATGAAGGAATGGGTAGAAAGTGAGAAGATTAAGCCCGCGGTGGAAAAGAATGATCTCGTGACCTATAGCAATCACATAGGAGATCAAGTATGGACTTTGAGATTTGATGGGTCAAAGTCTAACAAAGGGAATGGAGCAGGGTTTGAACTCATCAGCCCCAAGGGAGAGGCATATCTAGGTGCTTGCAGGCTCCAGTTCCCTTGCACCAACAATGTTACTGAATATGAATCTTTGATTCATGGGTTGATCCTAGCAATAGAGAAAGGTGCCAAGATTGTGCACGCCATTGGGGATTCTAACATAGTGGTCCACCAGGTAAGAAAACAGTATGCCTTTCATGACAAGAGGTTGGGCCGTTACCGGAACAGAGTATGGGACTTGATCGAGAGCTTCGATGCATTTGATATCAAGCAGGTATACAGAGCTAAAAATCCAGTGGCAAATTCCCTCGCACAAGCGGCCAGTTCACTAGAGCCACTAGAGTTGGAGGGTTTAAAGAAGTTCACAATAGAGTTAATCTCTACACCTTCAATCCCGGATAATATAAAGAATTTCCAGGTATTTGATGATGATAAGCAGATTTTGGAATTCTTGACAAACTCGGGGGTATTTGAAGCACAAATTATAGACGAAGAAGAAACTGAGGAAGCAGAGTTTGACACTAAAGGGATCTTAAATTTAAAGACAAATGTCATTCCTAGGGGCATGGTTGAGTTAGAAAGACTCTTTGACCCCGATAAACTGAGTAGAAATCAAGGCACTCAAGGAAATGAGTGCGAGACAATCAACTTAGGAACAGATGAGCAAATCAAGAATGTATTTGTGGGCAAGGTTTGTACCCCAAAAGAAAGAGAAGGAATAGTGCAAGCATTGAGAGAGTTCTCTAATGTGGTAGCCTGGGGCTACAAGGACTTAAAGACATATGACACTACCTTGATCACGCACACGATCCCGTTGAAGCCAGGAAACAAACCATTCAGACAAAGGCAAAGGCCGGTGAACCCGCTGCTAGAACCATTGATATATCAGGAGGTGAGAAAACTCCTCTCAGCTAGAATCATTTTCCCAATAAGGCACTCAACGTGGGTCGCCAATCTGGTACCCGTCAGAAAAAAAAAATGGAGAGATAAGGTTGTGTGTTGACTTCCGCAACCTAAATAGAGCGTCTGAGAAGGACAACTATCCCTTGCCCTCACTAGATGAGGTGTTGCAAATTGTGAATGGTTCCCAAATGATGTCCTTCTTGGACGGGTATTCAGGATACAACCAGGTGATGGTTGAAGAGGCAGACAGACTGAAAACAGCTTTCACCACCAAGTGGGGGACTTTTGCTTACAGGAGAATGCCTTTTGGCTTAATCAACGTCGGGGCCACATTTCAACGGGCTATGGACATCGCTTTCCGAGACTTAGTCGGAAAGTGCATTATTATATACATGGACGACCTTACCGTGTTCTCCAAGAAGAGGGAAGATCATGTTGAAGACTTGAGGAAGATTTTCCGGAGATGCAGAAGGTTTGGTATTTCTCTCAATTCCAAGAAGTGCGTGTTCGGAGTCACTGAAGGCAAATTGTTAGGACATGTCCTTTCAGAACAGGGCATATCGATTGACCCAGACCGCATCAAAGAAATTTCAAAGATTGGCATGCCAGGGAGTCAGAAAGAGTTGAGGTCCTTCTTTGGAAAGATTAATTTTGTGAGAAAATTCATAATTGGGTTCGCCGAGATTGTCAGACCACTGAATGAGATGTTGAAGAAAGATGCGAAGATAGAATGGACCCCTCAAACAAGGAAAGCGTTTGAGGAAATCAAACAAGCAATAGTGGATGCTCCGGTACTAGTCAGTCCGAACTACTCAAAGCCGTTCTACTTATACTCTTTTGCTTCGGAGCACACTTGTGCAACGGTACTGACCCAGAGAACTGAGGAGAAAGATGAGCATCCAATTGCTTTTATGAGTGCACCATTGAAAGAGGTGGAATTAAGATATCCAAATGTGGAGAAGCAGGCTTATGCTCTAGTAAAAGCAGCTAAGAAGTTCAGGCACTACATCCTAAGGAGCAAAGTCCATGCAATAGTTCCGGACGCCACGGTGAAAACATTGTTAATGTAGAATGAACTAGGAGAAAGAAGAGGCAAGTGGGTCGCCACTTTGCAAGAGTATGATATGGAAATACAGCCCATGAAGTTAGTCCGGGGGCAAGCCTTGGTGCAGACAATTGCAATGGCAGGACCTGGATTAGTGCAACAAACGTATGTGCTGGAAGAAGTATCCCCAGGAGAGTGGTACGATGACACTGTTTACTACTTGTTGAATCACAGGTGTCCTTTGCATTTGAATCCCGTACAAAGAAGGGCTTTAAGAATGAAGAGCCAGAGTTTCATGCTGCAGGGATCAGTACTTTATAGGAGAAATCACGAAGGTATCTATTTGAGATGTGTAGGAAAAGGAGAAGCTAAGCAGCTTATGGAGCATTTCCACGAGAAATTCGGAATAGGTCACGGAGGTGGTTTGGCCACAGCTCATCAAATTTCAAGGGCTGGGTATTATTGGCCCACACTTTTTAAAGATGCTTATGAGCATGTGAAGACTTGCCACATTTGTCAGACAGCTGCATACAGAGAGAAGAATCCGGCTATGCCCTTGCAGCCAGTGATTGAAGTCAGGCCGTTTGCCAAGGGGGGTTGGACTTTATTGGAATGATTAACCCACCGTCCTCGGCACAGCACAGGTACATACTGACAACTACAGACTATTGCACCAGATGGACAGAGGCTCAAGCCTTGAAACTTTGCACAACGGATGTGGTCATTAAGTTCCTCGAGGAGAATATTATTACAAGGTTTGGATGTCCACACGCTTTGGTGTGCAACAATGGCCCTGCCTTTTCATCACTAAAGTTTTCAAACTGGGCATTTGAGTATGGGATTGCATTGAAGTTCTCATCCAATTACTATCTGCAGGGGAATGGACTCGTGGAGTCCACAAATAAGAATTTGCTGAATGCTATCAAGAAACTGTTGGATAAGAACCCCAAGGACTAGCACACACAGCTGAGGTTTGCCTTATGGGCAGACAGGACTAGAACAAAGAATTCTTTGGGAACGTCTCCTTACCATTTGGTGTATGGGCAAGACCCTGTTTTCCCAGTTCAATTAAGGATCCCTACTCTTCAATTTATTCAGGAATATCTGGAAGGATAAGACCGAGTTCAAGTCAGGTTATCCCAATTGATGCACTTGGAGGAGAAAAGAGATGAAGCATTGGAAAATCTAGCCAAGCATCAAGGAGTTGTGAAGAGATGGTTCGATAAGCAGGCCAGGATCAAGGCCTTCAGGATTTCATATTTGGTTTTATGTTGGGACAAGGCCCACAAAAGAAAAGGTGATCATGATAAGTTCGACAAATTGTGGTTGGGCTCGTATCAGATTTCTGAGATCCTGGGAGATAATGCATTCAGATTGAAAACACTGACAGGAGAGGACATCTCATTGCCAGTCAATGGGCAGTTCCTCAAGCATTATTTCCAAGCGTAGGTTCCCTCCTGGATCCTACTTTGTACATAGTAGATTAGGTTGTTTTGTTTCCCGCTTTCCCTTTTGGTTTTGGTTTTGGTTTGTTGCCCTTCGGGTTTTTGGTTTTGGTGTTTCTTCCCTTGAGTTGTCCGCTCAAGTGGTTTTGGTTTGGGTTCGGAATGGACATGAGTTTTGGGTTCTCCCGTTGCGTATGGGGGTGATGATGTTTCTTCATAGTTTGGTCTACTTCCATGGGGATTTTTTTTATGAATTTATGCAAATGATAAATGCCAAGGTTGTTTTCCTCTTATTATCATCCGGTTTCATATAAGCTCGACTCGGAAGGTTAATCAGTTATTGTGTCCTAACACATGAGTCTGAGATTACCGTGTCCTATTTGTTCAAACAAGCTACTTTGAGTCATTTTGATTTCTTGTGGGAGGATTCTTGTTGACGTGTTTTTTATGACAACACCAACACAGAATAAAATGTCCAACGGTCACTCTATTCCCTCTTGATCAAAGTATTCGGCATGCTAAGATTGCGTGAAAGTTCATGCGTTCAACTCCAAGGTTCCTTTTAGTGCGAATAGACTCAGTTGATTGATGTGTATATGCTGGTTATTTCAAGGGGACTTACGTGAGTTGCTCATTCAGAAGAAAGGATTCTCAAATTTCAGGAGATTTGTCCATGACGCTCGGGTTCTTAAACTAACCGGATAATGCTGAATGTAAAAGGATATAAGGATTAGAGATGCTACCATCTACTCCTAAAGGGTGGAGGACGAGGATCGACTTAAACAATCTTCAAACCAGACTTTGCTTCGTCTCCCTTTGGACAACTCTGACAAAGTTGGTGCAATCTTCAAAGGATGGGTAAGATATTCAAATCGTGATTCAACATGTGCACTCCGTCACAACGATGCAAATGGACACACAAATCACGACCGAAGTTAGGTACTGATATTCCAGTTGACCACACAAGGTGAACTTACCATCAGCAAGCCCGCTAGTGGTATGGATGAAAGAAGATATGTTCAAACCACAACGCCACACTCCACAATTAACAACTACTTGCATAAAATAAAGTCTACTCTATTCTATCAATCTGAATTGGAAAGACGAAAAGGTCTTGCTAGCTATTCATAACAAAAGATAGAACCACCATGCAATGATAAACCTTTGTATTATGAGAGTTTTTCCACAACAACCTCTTACAAAACTTTCAAAGGGAAAGTTTTCTTTCCTTTTCAAACTAAGCTATCTTCTAAGCTAACTTTCTATCTATTCTAACTTCTATCTTCTCTATTCTCAATCTAATGTCTACTTAGTTACAAATGAGGGGGGATGGCCCCTTTTATAGTTGGTCCAGTCCAACGGACGGCTTAGATTGAAATACAATGAAGGGCTCAGATTGAGCCACATATGCCCTAATTAGGGTTTTGCCCTAAAACCGCCATTGAGAGGAGTGGGGCAATAAATGCACAAAAGATTCTCCACTCCCCACTACGAGCAATTAATGCCCACTATCTTCTTCTAGAAGATCCTCATCCAGAAACATGTTCCCACTATCTGTCCGCCAATTTTGTTGCGTTAGGAGGAGAGGCGAGTACGTGGTCGATATGAAAGTGATGAGCAAAGAATTCCTCTTGTTCGGCCCTCTTGTTGCTTTGACTCCAGGACGCACCTCTTCCTTGCAACTTTCATATTTCTTTAGCCCATTGCCTTGGGCGCATTTGCCTCTTTTGCATCACGTTCCTAGTGCCTTAGACAAATCTTCACTTTCGTTTCCAAAGTTGCAACGTTGTCTAGCTTCATCAAGTCCTCATGCCTTGGCTTCAACGTTCATCCTGCAAAACAAAAGAAGAGTATCAGAACACTTTATAATCTAAATTCACTTTACTTACCTTATTTCCATGTTCTGACCGCTTGATCTCCGACTCTGGTAGAATTCATCACTTTTCTAGCAAACTTTTATAACTCTTCAACATCCGAATGCTTGATGTTCTAGCTTCATTCCATCTTCAGATTCTCCTATGCCTTGAACAAATTTCACCTCCACCTTGTGAGTGTATTTGACCCCCTGTTGCTTTATTTTACCATGCCTTAGAAAATTTATCCCTTGGAGCCTTAGGAACTTTGTTGAACGGGTGCCAGGCCAAAATCCCTGCCGAAACAACACGAGCAAGGTGTGGAAGAACTTTAAATCATCTCCCAGTGGGAAATGTTCAATACCCAGAAGAAACTTCCCCTCAGAAATCATAATTTCCATGTGTATCCAGACGAAAGGGTAAGTTTAATTTTTATTATTTTTGAAAAAATAATAAAAAATTGCTAAGGTTTATTCCATTTTATTCTTGACGTACTCCAGACCTGCAATCCTCATTTTTCCTGCCTTGGCATTTTTCCTTGGCTTGCTAAAGAAATTTCCTCCTATTCACGGGCGTATATTACCTTGCACTTGGAAAATTTTTAAATGTTCCCTCTTCCAAGCGTATTTCCCTCTTTATCTTTGAAAATGCCCTAGGAAAAATTTAAATTTTATTAACTTACCCATGAGGGGCGCATTTTCATGTATCCACTTCCATTTTTCCTTACTTAGAATTTCTTAACACCCAAGCATTTTCACGCCTTAGAATTTTGCCTTACACTTAGCAAGTTTTCTCAAGTCCCCACTTCCTTGGAGCGCATTTGAAGGGTCTACCTTCATTTCACTTGCCTTAGAATATTTATTAACACTTCCACCACCTTGGGCGCATTTCCACATGCAAGCTTCCATTTTGCAACACTTAGAAAGTTTTCATATCATCACCTTGACCTTGAGGGCGCATTTCTCACGTTACTTCCACTTTGATGCCTTAGAAACTTTTCTCAAATGACCTCTTCATGCTGGGCGCATTTTGGGGTGTGAGGAGGAATTCCACACTTAGAAACTTTTTACCTTGCCTCCTCTTGCAAGCTGGGCGCATATCCATGCAGCAACTTCCATTTTCAATCTTAGAAAATTTTCCTAGACCCTTGCTTAGCTTGAAAGCAGAGCATTTTGAAGTGGGGAGGAATTTTCACCACTTAGCGATTTTCATAACACCACTTCACCTCATGGGCGCATTTCCTACTCCATGCTTTTGTTTTCTTGCCTTAGACAAATTTCCTTTAAGTCTCCATATAGGCTGCTTGAAGTGGGCACATTTTGCCTAGGGAGCTTTCATTTGTGCCTTAGAAACTTTTTCAAACACCTCAACTTACCTTGGGCGCATTTGGAAGGTCAAGCTTCCATTTTAAACTTAGAAACTTTTTCAAACTTCTTGCTTCTCACCTTGGGCGCATTTTGACCCATGCACTTCCATTCTTCAAGACTTAGAAAACTTTCTAAGACTCATGCTTACCTTGGGCGCATTTGAGAGGGTCAACTTCCAGTTTTCAATCCCTTAGAATTTTTTTATCACCATCTCTTCAAGACAGGGCGCATTTAGGGGGGTCTCCAGGAATTTGCCATGCCTTAGATATTTTCTTGCTTGATATTCTTGCTTGAGGGTGCATTTAGGGGTGGCTACTTCTGTTTCATACTTAGAAAATTTTCAAGCTATCATCCTTGATGTGGGCGCATTTCCACTAGCATGCTTCCATTTTGAGTTGAGGGCGCCTTTTGATGGTGGAGCTTTTGTTTTATACTTAGAATATTTTGACCTCTTTAGCCTGCCTTCACATTCTATTTTTACTAAGTCTCTGCTATTTTGACCTCCACAGCTCCGTCTGTCATGCATTTTACACCATGTGACCTCCTTTGCTTGGTGGACTCATTTTCGCCTATCCTACATGCCAACTTGCTATTTATAGCCACCTGCTATTTATAGTAAGCCCTTGACTTTCTGACTTCCACTGCTCCGTTTGACTCGAATTTTTTGCCAAGTGGTCCTCATCACTTGATGAACCTGTTCACACCTGCCCCTCGTGTTGACCTGCTATTTATAGCCCTGTTCTGGAGACGACTTACTATAAATAGTAAGTGCCTGGATTATGCCCAAATTTTACCAGTAGATTGCCTAAAGGATGCTGATCGTAGTGGGATACCTTCGTTTCTCGAAATTTTGGCCTTTTACCCTACTTTTTAGGCATCGAAGATGGAAAC